>JAQGAV010003759.1:0-11706 GCA_034691345.1 Phasmarhabditis papillosa | reverse complement strand
GTGTATGCTGCGTATTTCGTTATTTTTAACACTGCGCCTGCTGGCATTCTACGCGCGCGGTATCAGCAGATTGCAAACCTGCTTTCGCTCTGCCTTACTCAGACAAAATATTGTAACACTCCGGCTTATTAACACGGCCGTATTACTTTTGAATCTGACTTTAATAAGCTTTTCTTAATGAAACAATCGTCTCACTTAAAATTTAATTAGCTTGGTTTTGATACTATACAAAGGTGTTCTTTAAATTTAACAAACAAAAACTAAATTTTACTAAAAGTAATAAAAGAATATGTTGAAAATTAGATAAATAAAGTCTTTTGTTAGTTTTTCTAACTACTTAACTAGCTTCAAATTGTAAACAAAGGAGGTCTTTTTGAATGTTTATTTGACTGGTTAAAAGGGGCCTCTTGAAAGGGTCAAAGAACACCTTAAAGATAAGTATAATTTAGAATAATACACGTATTTTAAGTGTAGTATATAGTTCAGTCTAATAATTGGATATGTGAGTAGCTCGGGTTTTATGAGAAAGGATGGTAAACCTTCTTTGCACTGAAGCTACATTATATTCCTGATATAGTCCTATCCAAGAATAATAAGAGAGTGTTAAAAAAGAATCTCATTGAAAATGGCTCTGAAAAAATGCGAAAATATACGCAAGATTTCCTTAAAATACGCAAGTAACACTCCATTATTCATCTTGAATCAAACTATATATTTTGTAGAATGAATTGTACAGAACTCCCAAAAACAAAACAAACTATTTTGAACGGAAAACTTGGCGATCGATTTGTAACTAATGCCGTTTCTATCTTCAGTCACTATACCAGCTTCAAAAAATATACCAAAAAGCTTGAAACAAGAAAAATATTCAGTTATGTACTAAGTTTAAAAGAATAGAATCCCAGTTTTAATATTCAAAATATGCTTCAAACAAACAAAAAAAGCCTTTAACTCTAACAAACCTTAACTAATTTCTTCTTTTCGTCGTCAATGTTCTCTATTTGATCCTTTAGAACTTTTCGTTTTTCGTCTCTTCTAACTCGGACACTTTCTATGAGTTCGCGACGTCTATTCTCAACCAGATTTGAGACTTCCTAAATAAACATTTATTACTTTTATATAGTTTGTATCAAGAGTTAGGTTCCCAGTCCAGTACCATAAGGAGCAAGGTGTTATATAAAATATAATGTACTTTTAAAGCGAAGGCTTAAAATTCATTTTTAAATAAAACCGCTGCTCAACAAAAATACTGAACAGAAAACCTAGTTGTTGATAAAAACTATAGTCTTTTTCAAAACCTAGACTGCACGCGCTATGAGTAGTTATCCCGCAGTGGTGTAAATTTTTGCCCTCAAAGTCGCTGGAAAATGCCTTTCCTCTCTTAGGGCGAGAGAACTTTTGAAGGCAATATTTTACACCACTGCGGGATAACTACTAACAGCGCGTGCAGTCTAGGTTTTGAAAAGGACTGTATATACTTATAACAAGAAAAGAGCGTATGCTAGCTTCAATATTTTATATACAAAATGGTTTGCTACAATTCTTTCACTGAGGCGATTTTACTTCTCCTATAAGTTCAAAAACTAAAATAAAGCGGTCAACTCAAAGTTTTAATTCAAAGCAATCAATTTTAATGCCTCAATATTGTATAACTCTAGAATAAATTAAAAAAGCTTTAATTTGTAGGTGGTTTCTGGCAGGCAACTGACTCCATTAGGCTTGTGAGGACACTTTTTCTGTTTACCAGTCACCCAAATTGAAAGATATAAGGAAAAACAAGAATACAAAGCAAGAAAAGCGAAAATAGAACGACGAAAAATAACAGAACCATTATATTGAAAGGAAACTATTATAGATTATATGAACTAGTTATGAACTTATATTTTTAATTTGGTTTAAGATATCTATGTAATTGGAATGTTGATAAGTTTCCTTTGTAACTCGAACATAGTTTTTAAACAATATAGATATTTATTTTATAAAGATATTTATTTTAACTGGCACATACTTGTCTTTAACGGTGACCATAGCATAGAAACGCTCGGGTGGGTGCTCGGGCAAAAATCCACAACTGCTCTGGCAGCCAAAAACTGTTCGGGCACACTCGGGCTTTTCTATGCTATGGCCACTTAGTACACATAAATATATTTCTTTTATCTATTTTTATTTATATTTAAATTGTCTAATATTGGAGTATTTGAGAAGAAAACCTTCATATTATGAATTCATATAGTTAGACCGCAAAAATCCAAAATAAAGGGTTTCGCCTGCTGAAAAGCGTTGCCGAATGGTAATCATCAGACTAACTGGACTATCTATAGTGTAAAATAGAGTTGTTATTAATGGAAAAACATATATTTATTTGTTTGTTCTACATCTACTCTATACAAGAGTGAAATAAAAACACTGCTAACTAGATATTTTGACACACCGTGTGGCAGAAAACAGCGATAGCGCCAACAAGACTTCGTTTTATGTGTTGAAAGATGGTATCAGCATTCGCTTGTTTGTGAACCAATCAATTTAGTTTTTAGTTAGTTAATTGTTATTGTAGTTTAAAAAAATTGGTTAACAGATTGGTATGTTGGTTCAGTCAGAGCTGGTTGCGAGCCAGCCTGAGCCGGCTCGGCCGGGCCCAGCATAAAATTTTGAAACCCAGGCCGGGCCGGCCGGTTACAATTAGTTAAAGAGTTATTTACAATTTAGTTGAAATGTTTATAAAACATCGAAGAAAACCTGGTAACTAGGCTATATTATAGACTATTTCAAAACATATAGTCTGTACATATAGTCTGTATATAAATGTACATATAGTCTATCTCAAGACCTAGCTTTCCAGCGCGCTATCACGAGCGGGGCGCAGTGTTATAAAAAATGAATGTAAAATCGGTCGATGTGGTGCGTATTCTTCAAAAGTACATTCATTTTTTATAAAACTGTGCCCCGCTCGTGATACCGCTCTAGATAACAAGGTCTTGACATAGACTATATATACGAACAGTTTATATTTATTTCGCTTGAGAATATAGATGTTTCAAGCAAGATAGAACTATATACAGTTCAAGCAGTTTGTCGGATATGATAGAACACATTTTTATAGCCTATTGGCTTTTATAGGATCTATGGAATATCGATATTTAAATAATGTTTTTTATAATCATACCTGGAATGTAGTGTTAATCTGATCAACAATACAGTCAACGTTTTCGTCTAGCTGCTGAATTTCGTCACTCACGGTACTGAGGGCTTGTTCTAATGCAGAGATTCGACCCTAAAGTTAAGTTATATTTTGGAAAAGAAGTATAAAATTTAGTTACAAAGGTTTATTTAATGTGTTCAACTATGTATTATTCAATGAACTCAAACATAAAAAGAAATCTTCAATTACCTTACTATAAATTAGACTACGATAACTTTAAGTTTTCCAAATCTGATAATCTTCATTTCCAAAAATGTTTTCTTATAAAACTTATAAAATTATATAAAACAATTGCAATACTTTAAAAATTAGATAGAAACTAGCAACATTATCCTCATTGAGGTCGTTTATAGAGAATGAACCATCGCAAACTCAAATAAAATCAACGAATTTAACGCTTCAGCGCACATATCTGACAGTAATATGGCGGTAAATTGCCCAATTCCAACTCGAAATAATATTTGCCTCCCAAAAAGTTTATTATTGTTTGTTATGAGCATCCTGAAGTTATATAAAACTAAATGGAACATTATATAAATGGACCATTACCTGTGGCCGTAGTATAGAAACGCCCGGGTGGGTGCCCGGGCAGTTTTTGGCTGCACGGGCAGTTAAGAATTGTTGCCCGGGCTTTTCTATTCTACGGCCACAGGGGAGAGTGATGTTATATTCAATAAAAAAAACCTTCTTCAAAGGTACATTCATTTTACTCTAACACAACACCTCTTCTGCTCAGAACACTGTGCTAAAAAACCTAATTCTTAATAGAGACTATATCCATACAAGTATAAAGAGTTTGTATATTTATAAATATAATAAAGTTGTAACATAAATATAAATAAATAAACTAACCTTAGCCTTATAAAGTGCAATCTCAGACATTCGTTTTAATGCTATGGCAAACGGTATAACGGTATGTTGCGTACATTTCTTACTGAAACGGAGTAGTGAATAATTACAGCGGTTAAGTAAATAAAAAGAGTGAATGAAGAAAAAATCGATAAATGCCCGGTAACACCGTGTTGTGAAAGAGGGTGACTGATAAAGAAGTTGTTCAAACTAAGCTAGTTTCAGAAGTTTATATAAGTAAAAACTGAACTCATCTTCTTTTAAGAATATTTATGGCTTTGAAAAGTTGCAGATGATGTCACAGTCTTTTCAAAACTAACGGGGCTGCCTTTTTTATTAGAAAGTTGCGTATTTAGCAAACTTTGAAGGAACTATATACACGACTTTTTTGCATTTGAATTCGACGGTAATTTACTTTAATAGTTGAAACTTACTTAATTTCGGAGGATTGACAGTGCTTACAAAATACTAAATCACAGCTCTCACAATAGAGGAGTTGCTCGTGTGGATGGAAACTACACGAAGGAACTACGTCTTTACGTTGTCGCTGAAATAGAAATTTAAGTTTAAGGTAACTTATGTTTGCCATTTGCTTTAAAGTTTAAAGTTTTGAAGTTTGTTTATTTATTTTACGAAACATCGACCTTTAGATTATGAGGTGAAGCTTCTAGCCACTGGGCCACCACACCACCCTTTCATAGAATCTTTATTTTAAACGGAATAGGCTACGGATATAATCAGAGTTGTCTATTTGGGGAAAAAAGTTATAATACTGTGAACATGGATTACTGTAATAGTTCTAAACATATAGTCTTAACTGGAACTATATCCGACTCTATTTTAAATTTAAAGTTAAATGTATTATTCTAACCTGCATAACGTCCAATAACTGATTAATAATGAAAGATGGTGGGAATGAGTGTACACCTCCTTGTGGTAGAAAGGCTTCTTCACGGCATAATGGGCACTTTATAGAGATACCGTCATTCTAGAAATATATATATAGGATAGAAATATAAATTTAGAATTATATTAATATGATTGGTTTAAAGCTAAATGTAAGAATTGAGTGCGGTGTTGAAGTATCACTGTTTCAACATGAAACTGAATGGAACACATAATATATTCGAAATGTTCCTCCAAAAGTAACAACCAAGATGCAAAGATTTTTAGAACTGTAGTATAGTCAGATTCAAAAGTAATAAGGCTGTGTATGCTGCGTATTTCATTATTTTTAACACTGCACCGTATTTCATTATTTTTAACACTGCGCCTGCTGGCATTCTAAGCGTGCTTTATCAGCAGATTGCAAAATTGCTTTCGTACTTCCTCAGACAAAATATATATGTTAAACCCCTTAAATATAAAGGTCTTAGGCTTTTTAAAACTTTTGTTTTGAATTTCATTCTGGCGGGCATTCTTTTCAATCAAAAGCGGCCGTCTTTAGCACGTAGTATCATGCTGTGTTTTGAACTAGAAGGTATGGGAAGATTGTCAGTTTTAATGAAGTGAAATGTTACGAAACTCTAGGCTATATCAACGTAGTTTTAGAGGAAACATTTAGAAAACTGTTCAAAACTACTGGTAAACTTATTCAAAATTTCTAAAACATTGTGGATCTACTGATCAAAAATTTGCTCTATGGTTAAATAACAGCGTCATGCAAAGAAGAATTCTTACGTAAATCATTTAACATAATAGAAAGTTTTTGAATGAATAGTATAGTCAGATTCAAAAGTAATGAGGCCGTGTATGCTGGCATTCTACGCGCGCGGTTTCAGCAGATTGCAAACTTGCTTTCGCTCTGCCTTACTCAAACAAAATATTGCTTATTAACACGGCCTATTACTTTTCAATCCGACTATAGAAAGTTTGAATGAATAATATTACAGTTCCCACTGCTAACAAAGAAACTTTAGTCATATTTTGGTAAAATGCAATACTGCAGGTGCACAACTTCTTCATTTCACATCTGGGCTGAGAAAAATAGCGAAAACAGAAAAACAGTGTGCATTTTGAGGTAAAAACATAAACAAGAAATATTGCATACTTTTAAAAAAGAAATATAGACTAAGAGTATCTTCGGTTTGCCCAATAGTAATGTAAATGTCTATTACAAAAACCCAACGGCTCAAGTTCCTCTCGAACACTATGATCAACAAAGTGAACTAACAACAAAAGTGATACAAATGATCTAGTGTTCGAACAATAAATATTCTATTCTATTCTATTCTAACAGTGAACGTCTTAGCTTAAAATAAATCTAAGCACTATATTTTTCAGTCAAAAAAGAAGATCATTTATAACTTTTCCCATAAAGTAGCCTAAACGGAACTGCTAACTGGAATGGAAATAACAATTTTCAGCATGATCCGACTAATTCAGTAAAGACAATGTTTCAAGTCATTCCAAGACAATAACTATAATAGTAAACTTTTATTATTATGTTCAGCTAGGTGGCATAAAAAGAGCAGCCTAAGCGTTATTGACAGTCATGTTTATAATGTGACAGACGAGTGCAAATAGAGCAAAGGAGTGGCAGGTAGGACAGAAGAGAATTAGACAAATAAATAGTAAGTGAAAATGTTAAACCCGATCCGGGTCTGTTAGAAGCTCTTTAGTTTAGTTACCGTGGTTATATATAGTCAACTAAGGAATATCATGTAAGCACAGGCTACGAATATTGCATCCCAGTTATATTTTATTCTTCTTTCTTTTAACGAATGAACGCAATTCATCGTTAATTTTGGTCCACGTATGGGTGTCTACTGTTTCCAAAAACATGAGATTTTGCCGCGGACTATACCCTGTGCAATCGAAAACGTTCAAATCTTGAAAGCCCAACATTATGAAACATTTAACCAGGGCTCTTTATAGTCGGCGGACTACTCGCTTGCAGCTAAAGGTCTAATAAATTCAAATTAGAGCATATATTTGCTCTCATTGTTTAATAAACTATAATAAATTTGCAGTTCGTACAGTAAGCTCTTGCAGTCGATTAGTCCGCCGACTATAGAAAGATATCAAAATCTGCGTTAGGCTATATGTTTTGCATTTCGTGAACACGGCAACCCAAATTCTACAATTTTGTAAATGAAGGTAATTCAATAGCGTTTTGAGTGAAGAACAATTACTGTAAGCACAATAATAATATAAGAAATATGAAAGCTTTACAAGTTTAAGTGTTTTATTTACTATTAATACTTACCTTTGGAAGTGATGCTAATTGCTGCAGACATGAAAGACAAGCAGAATGGGAACACGGGAGAAGTTTGGCCTTGCGAGAATCCTTAAATGTAATATTATTTAATAATTAATAGTTTATAAAATGTTGTATTCATTATCAAATAGTAATATAAGTTAAATCTTAAATTGTAAATCTTATAAGGATCCAGAAACCTTTCACAAAACCATACAAACATACAAAAGTATTAATAAAAAAGATCGTCTTCAAAGTTTTTGAACAAGTTTTAACTTGGCGAGTGATAACAAAGATACTTTCTATTCACTTCGTATTCTTGTAATAGATAATAACAAAAGTACTGTTTTATCTATATAGTTTTTAAAAGTAGTTTAAAAAGTATTTAAAGTATTTAAAAAGTATTTTATTTTCCTGTATCACTCGTATCAAAATACTGAAATCTATAAAGTTTAACACTTATGAAAGATAATTGACTTTCTACGAAACCCCTCACTTATATATAAAACAAGAGAAATATATGCATTGTGAGACAAAAACATATTTATCCTTGAGCAGTGCTGCGTAATATCGCACGCTATACTAAGCGAAGCGTGAAAAATGAGCCATACTTATAAAGCGAAAGCTTATGAAGTGTTTTCAATTCAAAGGCCGTTTAAAAATATTTGAGAATAGAGTTTCATCTTAAAAGTGAGCAAAATTAGTGGTTGCAAAATTTTGTTCCCCATACAAGGATTATATTTTAACCCAATGAAGGGGCTAACTTTACTATAACAATTTCAAAACATGAACTTTATAGTGTTCCCTTTTGAACCAGCAAAGCGTTTTGTATCGTTCTGGAAAAAGCTACATTCAAAGAAATAACAGATATTATTCTTACATTGTCAAATATATTAAAATATTATTATAAATAGATAATAAAAGTGGTGTGTGGCCGTCATGTAAGGTTTATGGAGGTTGTGATATGCATAAATGTGTGCTTGACAAATGAATGTAAAATTAGACCGAGAACCCAGACGTGCAGACAAATGTTGTATAGTAAGCAATAGAGATATGGGGATTCCAGAAAAATAAGGAATATTCTTGGAGCTCCGAAACCTATTTAATAACCCTGATCTAACTTTGCATAAATCTAAAGCCTTAGAAAATGAATGCATAGAAGAAGCTTCGATAACTTCAAACGAGCTTTTCTGCACACGTAAATCAGTTTGTCTGGTTTTTGAGAAAATTTTATTCAAGTAAAAACTTAGTAGCTCGCTTAGCTGGTAGCGAACCGGTTTATGAATCCGTGATGAGGAAAGGTTGTTGGTTCGATCCCTCCCCGTTCCAAGCTGGATTGAGAAACCGTGTGATGTATGCTTGAATGTTCTCTTATGATTCCCGCAAAAACCGACTTCTAGCTGCCCCAAAGATGGAAAGAATAACAAGAACACCCGTCATGTGATATACATTGATATACGTAATAAACAACATTTACAGAGTGTTAATCAATGAAACCCTTATTTTAGAATTCAACAAGCTGAACAAGTTATGCTGGCAACCCAATCCTGTTTAAAATGTTAGGTATGACTCTGATTTCACAAAACTACTTCAATATTTCACGACTTCTTCAAAATGAAAAGCTTCCCATATAACTTATGTAGAGAACCTACAGTTCGTATAAAATGCTGGTAGTTGGTCATATTCCAATACTGTAGAGAATAACCCATTATAATAAGTTTGTTGTTGTTAGCGTTAGAAAACGGTGCACCTGTAAAAGAAACAAATTCGAAGTATAGTTGACGGACAAATTGGTTGCAAGTAAAGCCTTTACTGTAAAGGGCTGCGAATGTTACGCTGGGTCACCCACCATTCATGGAAATTCGGAAAGTATTTGACAATCACTGAATATATTTTCTAATTATATATATATATATTTTTTACAAAAATTGTTTTATTTTTGCTACCATTACTTATATTAGCATACAAAGTTCATACCAGCACAAAGCCATTCTTAGAAAAAGACATATTGACAGAAAACAACGCATTTTTCCCCTTCTTCCAGTGTACGTAATTTAGCGTAATTTTCGCAGGCATAGAGCTAGCTGTCTACCGTTTCCATTTGCAAGCAAAAAATTGGTCAACTATAATCTCTCAAATATACTTAACAATCTTCTATAAATGCAATTCTTGAGTGATAAATAACCTACCACGTTGAACTCTGGATGAATTAAAATTGCAATAGTCCACTGGACCATCCTATAATATAGAGTATATAGTTTGACAAAAGTTACGAGAACAAATTTTTCGATTTAAGTTAAACTCGAAAATAAGTTTATTATAGTGATTATATTCCGGTTTCAATACAACGAATCACCGTAAAGTTTAAATTAGAAGTTTCTTGCTTGGATCGCAGCAGCAATGAATGATGACCTGTCCTTCTTTCAAATTATGCAGTTTCTATTTTCTAACATCAGTCGAACCAGATTGGCTGGTTATCGGCCCGGTCTGAAATTTTGAAAACCAGTTCGGGCCGGCCGGGTGACCACCTCCGAGTCGAACCAATGATCAGATCATTTTTTTTTAACTAACTGGTTCTAAACAAAAACTCTGCGCTTTGTTCAATGGTAGGATACCAAATGTGTGGTCAATGCCGGTGTTCATGAAAAATGTAGAACAACTGTTGCTGATATCGTCTAAAATTTAATTTTAATTGGTTCTTGAAATAAATATTCTAGAGGTAACAATTTTGTAATAGCGACAAATTTAATGCAGATGCTGGACCTTTCTTGTATAAACTCAATTCCACATTTTACAACACCCCAGTTACTTGTGTACTAGAGTTGGCCAACTTGACCCGAAAAAACGAGCCCCAGTTTGAAATTCGGGTCTGACCTCAACCCGAGTACCAAATACCTGTCTTTGCCCCAACCCGTTTTAACCCGAAACCGGGTTGTGATAAAACGGGTCAAAACGCCCAACTCTATTGTGTACATACTATGAACAAACATGTACACTAGGGCATGAGTGCTAAAAACATCAAAAGAAAACGGAAAACGGTCTAATTTTCAAAAATAGACGTCGGCATCAGGTTCTGATTCTCAAAGAATTCGTAGCAAAATGTAAAATTTGCACAAACACATATTGCCCATACAAATGTTGGAATAGTCCAACTAACCGTCCTTAGTGAAGTAAATTCGACTGTTGTATCCATCTCCTCCATAAACAGTAAAAGTTTGATAAAAACTATCCGCGAGACTGGAACCACAGAATTCAGTGCATCCCATATCCGTAATCAGTGTGATTGAGCCACCATCGACAAAGGTATGATCGACAAAGTGCCGCTGAATTTTCACTGCTCTGTTTTTTGAGATTAGTAAAGAAGGATAATTTTGCTTAAGCCAGCCGAATCTGGCAAATCCCTTCCTTTCCAAATTTTATGAGAATATTACTTAACTGCTTTTTTTGACCTACCGCTAAGCTAAGCATATCGACCAAACTCTCGGCCGCAGATGTATTCGAAGGTGGTCGAAAACTATCCGGAGTTAAATTTTCCATATTATAGTAGAGATGGAGTTCTTCTGACTAGAAATGATTTAAGCTATGGAACAATAGATTAGCTTCCCGGAAGCAGTGGCCGTAGTATACAACCGCCCGGGTGGGTGCCCGAGCAGTTTTTCGTTGCCCGAGTAGTTATAAATTGCTGGCCGGGCAGGCTAAAAACTGCCCGGGCACCCACCCGGGCGTTTCTATACTACGGCCACATGTACCATTTTTAAAAATTAAGATAACATTTCAATTATTTTCTCTGGGAAAAGGCCGGCCAGTGGCTCAAATTTTCGGCCTCAGCCCGGGCCGGCCCGTGAAAGTCCCATCCCTGAATGCAGTACTTTAGAATATACAAAAACGGTTGAATTCCTCTTTTCTTTTTGTTTTTCTTTGATCTTTCACTTACCGAAATGCAGTCAGTTCCCTCATTAACATTTGCGCATTGTGGCGTTATGATAAAAAATGAAGCATGTGTACATCCCCGAGTATTCTAGAATTACAGAAAAATATCGTTCTTGTGCTGGTGCTTTAGCCTAGCCGTTAGAACAGCGATCTCTAAATCCGCGAGGATCTGAGGCTCTGTGTTCGACTCCCCGTAGCTGCAGAAGGCTTGGGAAACTAGCAGCTTGCTTATCGTATTTTTCGTGCACAAAAAATTGAATGTTAGAAAAGAGCCGTCTTTGCTCAGATGATTCCCAAATGAATGGCCGAAACCCTGCGCCGATTAAAGGAAATAATTATTCAAATTTAGTTAAAAAGTACACAATAACAGTAATCTAATAATAGCGAACATGCCCAATTGTATTCTATTTTACTGATATCTTTTTCCGAGAATCATAAACCGATGTTTTGTGAAAGTAAGTTTCTGGGTTCCGTAAACTAGGGGGGGGGGGGGGTATGGGGGAAAAACATAAACTACAATATTCAAAAA
>JAQGAV010003758.1:0-11707 GCA_034691345.1 Phasmarhabditis papillosa | reverse complement strand
TTAGTAGGTTGATCGTCTTGTTGATTGAACCTATTCGAATTATTCATTGAGTCAAAACAGACCCCTGTTTTCGACATCCTTTTAATCGTCTTTGTTTTTCTCAAAAAAATGAAAAATAATAGTGTTAACCTGCTAGTTCAGTAAAACTGGTTACTACTCGGAAAATTTTAGGCCCGTTTTTAGCCACACCCTGCGCCACTGTGGCGCCACTGCCACCTTTGAGCCAGCATAGGAGCCACACAAAACGCCCGCTTATAGCTACAATACCGCCTAGCCTGATATTAGCCCCCTTTTAGCCAGCTTATGGCAGATGAACTGCTTACCATAGTCTGTTTCAGACCCTATACATCTATCCCGGACTAGCGCCCCATTTATATTTTTGATCTCCCAGTACCCCGTTAAATTAACAACTTACGATTATTACAGCTCCATACATGGACTAGAGTTGTTCCTAACATTGCTTCTGTTACAACACGACCATTTATTCCGCCTTCTCTTATTTCGTAAGAACATTTAGGCAACACCGGCACAGATTTAGTTAGCGTCTCCGGAGCTAGCGTTCTAAAAATACACCGGGTGTGAAGTATAGGGATTCATAAAAGAGCCAATTCCGGCGTCCGGGCTTCTTTTCACATTACACCGCAAAATACTCTTTGCTTCTGCCGTACTCCAGTGGCAGTAGTATGGAAGTGCCCGGGTGGATGCCAGGGCAGTTTTTGGCTGCCCGAGCAGTTGTGGAACAACCACCCGGGCGTTTCTACGACCACGGAGATGGACTCCTGGGCAGCGGTGCTCAGGGTTCGGACTTATATAAGATCAGAAAGAACGGCACCGCCCATCTCTACCGTACTCCTATTCGTTATAAGACCTACCCTATCATCATATCAGATTTAAGAACATTCTGTGTATATTCGTAATCACATGCTACATTATATATTCTATCTTGTTTGGTAACTACCATTCCTGGATTAATAACAGTTTGTATAACGAGCGATTGAACGAAACCGGCGAACTAAAAGTATAGCATTGATTTGGAGGAAAGAGGCTTTGTCTTTTGCGGGTGCTTTAGCCTAGTGGTTAGATCTGCGGTCTCGGAATCCGTGAGAATCTGAGGCTGTGGGTTCGACTCCCCGTAGCTGCAGAAGTCTTGGGAAACCAGCAGCTTACTTATCCTATGTTTCATGCACCCTTAGACTGAATGTTAGAAAGGAGCCGTCTTAGCTCAGAAGATTACGGAATGAATGGCCGAAGCCCTGCGCTGAAGAAATCTACAGTATTGTGGGATACGAGTGATACAGGCAATAAATAACTTTAACTTCTGCGAATTCTTTTTCTATTTTTCACACCGCAGCGCTGGTATTTGGCTGCTTATATAGCTTACCTTCCGTAACCTCTTCATTCCACAGTCGCCTTCTCTAATGGTTATTGTTCCTGAACTACTTTCTCCAGAAAATGAGCGAATACAGGAGTCCCGTTGGAAATGATTTTTTACATAGATTTTACCGCTAAAAATGAATTTTAACTTTTAAAAATTTTGTTTGTAATAATATATGTTAAATAGTCTATACGTACATACATACGGTAGGCTAATGCATGGCTGAGAAAAGGCCGGCCGGGACAGCCCATTTCTCATATTTTCGGCCCGTGAAATTTGCAGCCCTGGGCTAATGGTACGGTTAACGGTATACTGGTACAACACCTGTATGTTGTTGGTGGAATAGTCGGCGGACTAATCACTTGCAACTAAAGGTCTAGAAAATTTGAATTAGAGCACAGAGTTGCTCTAATTGCTCTAATAAGATCTAATAAATTTGTAGTTCTACCGTAACCCCCTGTGTTTAGACTCCTTTCGAGCAATGGATACTTTATACATTAGTTACGGATATAATTGGCTATATTACATGTTTTCACATACTTACTCTAATTATTGCGTTGAAGGTTCAGTTTTCTAAAATTGCTTATGCCTCTGGTTACTTATTACGGTCCAGATGCACCATGTTTAGACTTACTATCAGCCTAATAACACTAGTCCTATTTTCTCCTAGTAACTACATCATACTTCTTACTAATAAGTTTATTATAATATAACATAAGATTGCCGTAGCCTATTTCCCATCTTAACCTATTCACATGTTGGCTTGTTTGCTGCCAACCGAAATGAACTCTGCCTTTCTGACTCGGCTCCTCCCATGTCTCCTAGCGGGTATTCCAAGTTTCGTGAATCACCACGACACCCTGCCAACCTTGCTAATAACTGTTTTACTTACTGAAATGGCGATGCTGTTTGTATTGTAAATTTAATAGAATCTTCTGTACATTCAACTATAGGATCAGCAATTATTGAATTAGCTAAGACGAGAGCGGGAAACTAAATAGAATTAATTAAGAATGAGAATATTATTAAATTTGGGGTGGGCTGCGTCAACTCGCAGACCTGTCGGGACCCTTTACTGGGAGGGCGGTGCGGGTCGCTCGGACTGGCCACAGAAAGCGTAGGATATGTTTTAGCTGGCATTCTCGATAAGGGCCCTATTTCTACCATCACTGTCTAGGGATTTGGCGAAATTGTACCCAAACCACTGTCCGTTTAGAAAAAGTTTTGCCTCTATATTCTCAAACCTCTCAAATGGGCCGGGACGGGCCCTAGCAGAGCTGGTTATCCGGCCCGGCCTGAAATTTTGGAGGTCGGGCTGGGCCGGGCCGGTTTGTCGGATTTATTATGTAATCCGGCCCGGCCGGATAACCAGCCCGGTCCGGCTCTGAGAGGTCACATCGCCCTTAGTATTCGTTGCTACGTTTCTGTAAATGTTGGGCCCCTGCTTATGTTTCCATATCTAGAAACAGAGCTGGTTATCCGGCCGGCCCGGCCTGACCTCCAAAATTTCCGACCGAACCGGCCCGGGCCGGATAACCAGCTAAGGCTAAAACTGGCTTTATCCTGAACTAGCTAGGAAGCTTATTTACGTTACTTACCACGCATAGTGCTAACAAAGCTATCCGTAGAATGCTCATAATAAGTATTGTCGTCTCTTTATATTATAATATACAGGAATAAATGCTAAATCTAAAAAGAAAATAACATATTTGAGAAAAAATAAAAAAGATTACCGAATATATTGAAAGTATTTGAATACAGTTCGTTGTAATACATAGACTAGTACTGTTTATAGTTAAAGGCACGAACACCCAAACATTTAACTTAAATAGTTTTGTTTAAAATATTCAGCTTGAAAAGTAAAGAAAAATGATATAAATAACAAACAAATTGAGGGAAAATGAAAGATTTTACGAGATATTGCACTTTTGGTTTAGCAGTTTCCAGTGATTTAGGTTACTGTAGCTACTTTCGTTAAAATTAGTACGACACTATAAGAAACAATCGAAATTTGGATGGTTAAACGTGAGTTTCATCATTTTCAGAGCAGCACGGACTGGCTTCCTAAAGAAAAATGCTCGTTTTTTAATGTTGTCTGAGTAAGCGCTTGTCGTCTAGGTATTACAGACGATGGATATCGTAAGAACAGTATTAGTTAATAAGCAAATTATATTTAAGAACAATTGAAATATATATAAATGTAGATTTTAAATAATCCATAGAATTTATGACTTTTATGAAAGATTATGATAAAATATAAAAGTTTGTAAAAGACACGGTCGGCTATATCTATGTGTTCAAATAGGGACTGTCCCAAACAGAACTAACTGTAATACTTCTATAGTCTATTTCAAGATCTATTATTCCAGCGCGGTATCACCAGCGAAGCGCTGTGTTATAAAAAATGAATGTAAAATCGGTCGACGTGGTGCGTTTTCTCCAAAAGTACATTCATTTTATATAACACGGCGCCCCGTTCGTGATACCGCGCTAGAAACCTAGGTCTTGAGATAGACTATATTTCAGTCTAAATAATTAGGTTTATTAGTTCTGATTGTGGTATTCCTTTATATTCGGGAGCTGCCTCAGAGCTGGTTAACGGGCCCGGCCTGAATCTTTGGAAGTCAGGCCGGGCCGGGGCGGACCGGCCGGATAACCAGCTCTAAGCTGCCTACTCTAAAACGGTGATCACACCGCCCATTATTTTCAACACCGCGACTTCTGACATTTAGCCTAAAAAAGGAAACTGAAGAAGCTCGCTGGAGCTATTCATTGTTCCTGACCACCACGGAGAAAACAATGTTGAAAGGGGCCAATCTCTACCGGGGGATCCGGTTTTTGCGCTCAAAGGCTAATTATGGCAAGATGGCTAAGATTACAAGATAATATTACAAAACAATATGTAAATATAATATAGCATAGTCCTTTAAAGATAATATTACATATATAAACAAACAAAGTGTGCGGTATGGTTCTTTCTACTATCCTATTGAAACAAAAATGTATGAATACCATCTAGGTATAGTCAGATTCAAAAATTATAAGGCCGTGTATGCTGCGTATTTGGACAATTTTCTATACTGCACCTGCTGGCATTCTACGCGCACGATATCAGCAGATTGCAAAATGGCTTTCGCTCTGCCTTACTCAGACAAAATATTGCAACACTCCTGCGAACCCAGTTTTATTAACATGGCCTCATTTCTTTTGAATCCAACTATACTAGAACATCTTATTATTCCCTTATTGTTTTATTTAAGTGTAATAGTAACACATCTAATATTATAAAGCTTCTTGATCCAAAAAACCTACCTGTAATCTGTATCGAGCGCGAAGTTTTGCGCAATATCCTGGCGAGAGGCGGTATTTACTTACAATAAATATACTTTTGAAGAAACGGCACCCAATCTCTGTTTTTCAATTCATTTTATATAAGACCGCTGCTCCTTAGGATTCTACGCTGGAAACATAGCTCTAGATACAGTGATCGTAGTATAGAAACGCCCGGGTGGTTGCCCGGGCAGGCTAAAAACTGCCCGGGCACCCAGAGGTGGTTATACGGCCGGCCCGGCCCGGCCTGGGTTTGAAAATTTCAGGCCGGGCCTGTAACCAGCTCTGCAGGCACCTACCCGGGCGTTTCTATACTATGGCCATAGACTATAACTTGTAACATTATGTGTGGTTAGCTGACGGTAGGTATATTACAGAACAATATGTAAACATAACCTGATCTAGTCCTTTAAAAGAGGCCTTAATAATCTAATATAACATAAACATTAATAATAATAATAATAATAATAATAATATAAATAACCTTTTTGGGTGGCCGGGGCGGGCCCATTCTTTACCCTCAATAACTGTGCAGGGGGTTGTCGTCTCTTTCTGTTTTGTAACTAAATCCGCCAATTGCAAATAAACAGAAGATCTTATAAAGGAAAACAGAAAAGACAGGTCAAAAAGCGAAAGAAAACACCTCCAGCAAAGAAAAGAAGAAATTCCATGCATGGAAAGGGCAATACAGAAGGTAGCAAAGGAGTACGGTATGATACAGTCGTTAGGCGGTGCCAAAACCAGCGAGTGTGCTTCATTGCGCTAAACTGTGCCATAAGATACAGTAATCTTGCAGAAAGGCTAATAAGATGAGTTAAAAATTAAAGGATTGAGTTTTCGTTGCGAGACCCGTTGGCCTTTTCTTAACCAACAGAAAATGACTGTTTCAAGAAGATGTGAATCCGTGTCAAGAGCAAGGTTTACAAGGCAGTATCCTGGGGAGCAGCGGTGTTATATAAAAATGAATGAGAAATTGGGGGATTAGGAGTCTTTTAGTTAAAACTATTATATAGTCGGATTCAAAAGTAATACGACCGTGTTAATAAGCAGGAGTGTTATAATATTTCGTCTGAGTAAGAATGCCAGCAGGCGCAGTGTTAAAAATAACAAAATTGAATATAGCAGGTGACAATAACAGCGTGCTTAAAAGACGAATAGTCTGCTTCAAACAATAGACAAAGGAAAGAAAATAATTGGAGCCAACTGAAGAAAAAAAATATAAGGATTTCTTAAAACTTTTATACGGGATTGGAGGGCAACTGTGCAGCCTAGAGTAGCATTGTTAAGGGTTTCGGAGTTTTGTGCCTTCTAATGTAGTTAACGGATGAATCGTTTGCAGAGGTGTACTGTGGAATTTAGAAGGAGCGCGGAAATCCAAAGAAAATGCACAAGTAACCGATATAATTGTGCGCTTGCATTATAATAAATAGACCTTTAACTGCAAACGAATCGTCCGTCGACTATAGTTTTGTTATTGCTCATTACATATATTGTACATATATTTATATAGATCTCTTAGTTCTCGAACAAAACCCTTCTAGTATCCATTCACTAGACGTTCATTCCTATTTACAGTAATCAAAAACTGCGGCACTCGACCTAGACCTTTAAAATAGCCATGTAAGGACAGGAAGTACTATAAACACTGTTGAGAGAAGGGATAATAGTCTCAATTAACAGAAACTACCGTAAACCAGGGTTCTCAAAAGGAAAATGCTGGGCCGGCCCGCGGAAATTATAGTCGGGCAGGACGAATTTTGAGAACCTAAGTAAGATAACTAGGTTTTAAAACATATACATATTAACCACACATGATTGTATTATAAATGGTATAATGATTACCGCCAGGTGATTTGACCGCGGTGACCGGCCGTTTCTGCCATCAGCTGGCTAGAACTGTGCCAGTAGAATGCCGGAGACTCCGGCTGCTCAAATAACAAAAGGAATGCTGCCAAAAATGGAGGGAAATCAATCAATATAAGTAGAAATTGAGGATGGCTATGAATTAACTACCTGATCAGGCCCTTATTTTGAATTTAGGCTATATTTGGTTGCGTAGAATAGTTGGAAAATGGATATACGAGAATTTCATAGTCGAAACCAAAACTATTTTTAAAGGCAAGATCTACAGAAATAAACCGAATTCGAAGTAAAAATATGATTTTGATTGTTTTTTGTCCTCATGGGGCTACAGTAACCCAAATTAGGTGCACCAAAATTGAATATCTTGTACAATCCTTAATCTTTCTTCAATTTTTTAATTATTTATATATTTGTTGTGAACAACTTTTTGAGAGGAATAACATAAAAATTAAAAATGTTAACAAATTGTTGAGTGTGCCGTGACTTCAATGTAGCTGCAAAATGTTCTTAAAAGGAGTTCTATTTAACCAATTCTGTTACTGGGAACTCCACCTCCTTAATTTTATCAAAAGATTGATAAATATTTCAAATAATAAGCGAAGTGAATGATAGATGAATGACCTTACATGATTAGTGACTGTTTGGCTGCTAATTAGTATAATCCGAGAGTCAATGACACAACCTTGTGTTTATTTAGTAACCAAGAACTTCAATTATAGATGTGTTTGAACCTGTTTAAAAACTTCATAAAGTCTTCTCGTAATAGAGTCAGCGCCGAGAGTAATAATGGAGTGTACTACCATAGATGAGAAACTAGCTATTTTGAAGGCAATTACAAGATTTTCAGTTCAAAATAGTCCTGTTTTCTGGGAGTTATATTGGAAAAATCCAAAAACTGTTCATGCTTCCATGAAACCAACAACTATCCAGTATTGTTAGACCCACTATCCTTATTATTCTGAAATCACTAAGTGCGCTGATTCGGATTTAGCTAGGTCTTGAAACGAAGTATATGACTAAGAGGCGACAGTAGGCTGTCAGTAATGATGCTGTAAATATGGCTAAATGAGGGGGGGGGGGGGGTATTGTAGGTGTTACCTATACCTAGACACTCTATGCGATATCTCAATACCTATTCATATATATTGGTTATATGCAAATATCACAGTCTCTCTCTCTTTTAAAGAACAATGTTTACAATAAATACAACAGCACTTATAGGGGTAATAATAGCGGGAGCAAAATAGACTCCTAACACTACCAATATCCAACCTATATTTAATAACAATATAAATGAACAGACCTACCTAATAATAATATATAACGGTTATGATATAATACTAAATTCAAATACACAGCCAGTGTACAATGGTAGTGAATTGCGTGTTCTAATATAAAGGACACATTTCCACATTATTGCCTAATATTGTTGTACAGAATTTACGAATGAATAGTTATAATCATTTTAAATAGTTCTGATCAAATGGTTAATGAGTTGGATGAAGGGCCAGTATGGCCCAATTTTTGAAAAATTACGCAGCCCATCTCTCGCTGTCGAGGCCCTTATCGTGAAAAACCGACTGTAATATTTGGAGAATTAAATATGCTTCCAATAAAACATCTCATTAAATGTAAATGATGATTCCGTAGTGTGCCGTATACAAACTATAAAGTTTATATCGAACGCCAAAATGAAGTCGTTTCGGTTCTCAGAATAAATCTATAAAGAGCAAAACTAACTATAGTAATAACACATTATTAACATCTAAATCTAGTGTGAAGGCTCCGTGCTTAACCTTGGGAGCTAAACCATGGCCTGTAGCCTGCAAGAGCAGGTGTTTTTAATGGGAACAGTAGGTCTTTAGGTTCACAATTGCTTCCACCTGTTGCAATTAACAGGCTGTGAATTCCCTAATCACTATCTGTAAAGAAGCCGTACAAAATAAGCGAAGCTAAGCTAGGTTGATACTCGAGAAATATCCAGAGACGATAAGAACAAAGCTAAATCCTCTTTGCAGTATGCGTGACAAGCAATTCCTTTAAAATTCCGCCAACGGTCATGCTTCGGTTTCAAAAGATTATACCGAAACATCGCCAACATATCGAAGTCAAATGGAAACAAATCACCATTCGAATTCCTACAGTGCATAGGCAAAGTAGGGAAGACGAAATCTACTAAAAAACAAAGCCGGCTGAAAACGTTCCAAAAATATTGGCCGCGGCCGAGGCCCAAACAAAAACATAACAAAATAATGATGCGATTTAGAATTTTATTTTCCTGCCCAAACAAAACTAACGATTCTAATGTACAATAATAATCTACTTGTTATTTATCAGGCGATTCGCAACTGTATTAAAGCTAGAAGGTGCATTTTGAATGACGTTGAAAACCTGCAATAAACAAAAGTACTATAAATATGCAATATTCCACTGTAGCAGTTCCAGAAGTTAGATTCTCAATGCTACTTTGCAACCACTATAGTGAATTCCGAGGAACTTCGTGGAATTCCGAGCAGGCCTAGGCTAATGTGAGTCGACGTCACTTTTTGACAAAATGGGTTTCCGAAAAAAAATGTTTGGACCATATATAAGGGTGATGTGCAAATTTTTTTGAAAATTTTGAAGACTTGAATACCAATACGCTAACGCGGCCGCGCGTAAGCGTGAAACAATTTTTTTGTTTGAAATTTTAGCAAAAGTGGGTTCCGCAAAAAATCCTGGTTTATAAATTTTCAGCTTTTGCCCAGGCCCGATTCCGAGGAATTCCACGGTTTAGATCTGAGCCCAAGGAGCCTCACAGGGTTCCGTAAAGTTCTCCACTGGGTTGTGCATTTCGCTAGCAGAGTAATGAAGTGAACTTCCCCGAAAGCATTTCCAAACCGCTACTTAGCCAGACCACAGCGATGGGAGATCAGATTAAATGACTGGCAAATTAGCTCTACCAATTTCGAAGAGCATATAAATTACAGCTAGCCTCATCCTCTCGTGTTTCAACAGAAATAACGAACCTTGTCTACTCCACTATTCCATTGACCGCCAACCTTCATTTGCACTTCATCGGTGGAAGGCAACTAAAAGTAAGTAATAATAATAGGTTTCCATATTTGGTCGTATTGCAAGTGTTTCTTTACAAAATTCCAACAGAATTTTTTTTGAAGAAAGGGAGTGATATATACCACTCATTAATACAAAAACGTGCTGATATCCGCTTGGAATACAAATAATAATAGATTTCCATATTTGGTCGCATTGCAAGTGTTTCTTTACAAAAGTCCTCCAGAATTTCTTTAAAGAAAGGGAGTGATACCACTCATAGCGTGTTGATATCCGCTTGGAATACACCGTGAACGAATCCTGTTCGGTGTGATGTACCACATATGAATTGATCAAAATGAAACAAAATGAAATAATGTGTATTAACCAGTACCTTTTCGGCATAAACAATCGTTCCAGGGAGAATATACTGCTTCAGTTGACGATAAAGGTCGGAACCCTGAATTCATCAAGATTTATATTTGAAAAATAGAAACAACTACCTTGACAGTATTTAAAGACCAGATATCATTGTCAATCGACAACTTCACAGCTCCAGCAACTAATCCTACCCGAATACCTACTCTGAAATAAATATATATAATTATGAGTTAAAGAAACTATCAACCTACTTGGACAGTTTCCAGAGAAAACCCATTTTATCTACACGTACCAGTAGCTGAAAACATGTAATATTATTAAGATGAGCTGAAGGAATTTAAAAAAATAAGTATAAGCAAGGAATTATATAGCATAATAAGTATAAAAGATATAAAAATAAACAGATTACATTTCAACGACACAGAACAACAGCGGCGGTAAACACAGGACAGAGCAAACGTTAGATTGTACAGAACGTTTTATACAATAAATTCTGGGAACGTTCATGATTAAAAAATGAAAATATGTTATGTTTTAGAGTTGAATATTATATCTGGGAGTGAACGATTATTTAGTATGAAATGAATAAAAGCATATGTATTATATCGTAGGTGTCGATGAGCTTGTGGGAAATGTTCGTCGGTAAATTAAAGAACAGCGAGCTCTTTCATACAGGATTTGTCATGTGGAATACGTCTGTTGCGATGAATTCGATAAATAACGATAAATTGTACTTTAATCCGTTTGTAGTTGTGAACACCTTTGCCGTCGCCGTCGCCATCGCCATCGTGGTTGTGTACAGGGATTAAGTAAGGTCCAAGTATTCTTCCGAATTCGCGTGGAAATGAAATGGTTTTCCATGCATACGGCCTCTGGTTATTCAAAGTATGGAACGTGTTATTGCAAAAATGCTATCATTAACAAATGTGTCGTATAATATTAATATTATAGAAAACGAATATTATAAAATGAATTGTACCTGAAAATTCTTAGTTGGTTAATATCATGCCACTTCTTATAGTCAGCGACTAACAAATTTCTATATTCAGCATGCTTCTGACTATGTCTTTAAAAAAAATTAACATTGTTTGCCCTTATATTGGGAAAATTGCAAAATTCTCAAGATTTCATAAAAAGATGACGGTCCGAATCCGAAGTATTGAGCGAACGGGACGAGCCGGGACTTCTATCGCCACAGGTGGTAACTACTCCACTGAAGGTTATTTCAGTAAGGCAAACCTTTCTTCTGAAATATGTAAATCAGAACATCATGTTAATCTTGTGTAACAAGAAAATCCCATCCACGGGGAGAGTTCAAACCATTTACAAAAAAGAAACAAGAAAACAGGTGAGAAATTGAAATTCTTAAGCAATAAAAGCTTTTCAGATGATTTTAAACGTGAACAGCATGTTCTGTACTATATAGTATTGATATTGCCTCAATCAGGAGTGGGCCGATAGCCCCAGAGCTGGTTACCGGCCCGGCCTAACCCGGCCTAAATTTTGAAACCCAGGCCGGTCCCGTCCGGGCGGGCCTGATAACCACATCTGGATAGCTCGGTCCCGGGTCGTGCCGGACAGGGCTGCTACGGGCCGGCCCGGGCCGGCCCGAACGTGCGCGGGAAGTCGATTTTCAAATTTTTTTTTTAAAGTAAGAAATCTCGGGTTTCATTCCGTCCGGCTAATTTATGAATTTTTTGGTTTTAAAGTGTTTCACATATTAAT
>JAQGAV010003757.1:0-11712 GCA_034691345.1 Phasmarhabditis papillosa | reverse complement strand
ATCGGTTGCTTGTACATTTTCTTTCGATTTCCGCGCTCCTTCTAAATTCTACAGTACACCTTTGCAAACGATTCATCGGTCGACTATATTAGTCTGAAACTATGAATATTCACTACTATCATACTCTTATATCATCTTACTTTTCTTATTACTTTCTTTGATTCTTTTCTTTTTTTTTACCCCTTTTCATAAGACACAAATGACCTAATTTAGCCTACAAAGTCGCTAACCGACAAATACCAAGGCTAGATTGATTTTATTTCAACCATTTTCATTTAATATATAGATATTTAGCCAATACTTAGGATTACTGAATTGCTTTTGAAATTTGAAATATTCAATTGTTGACTGCTCGAGAAAGGCATATACAGTCTGTATCAAGTGATAGGTTTCCACGCATATTCTGAAGATTAGCGGGGATATATAATTTAAAATTGAGAATATGGGGATTTATTTGAAAGTAGTTACATTCAGAATACCGCGAATCCCTGGCATACTGCGTTAGAAACCTCACTCTTGATGCAGACTATATATCATGCCAAGAGCTATATTTCTAGTATGCTAGCCTACTTCATTACTATAAAACTTCAAAGACTATCATTGTATTACAAAATATAATTTTGTTAAGAAATTCTGAGTACAGTTTGCTTTACGATATTTATTTACATCTTTCTATGTTACTTTAATGTTTACAAAATGTTTTCTATTCTAGGTATTTTAATGCGGTTACTCTGGCCGTTACTGCTGCTGGTCTCATATGGCTCTGCTCATGTTAGACTTGCGTATCCACTAGCAAGGGCCCCAGCCTTAGACTATTTTTCTACAGCCAACTCTAATTTACCGTGTGGAGTACCGAAGCCAGCTGCTGGAGAAGGTTAGCTACGAGGATTCTTTTGGATCTAGAGGATTCTAGTGGGCGAAAAGAAGCTTACATTGATGTAGACCGGGTTTCTGTTGCTTTAAATATTCGTCACTGTTTACCCAGTTTTTTATGCCGCATCCCAGCTAACAAAGTTATTGTGCAGTCCCAAAAATGATCATAGAATTCCGAAAGAAAGTTGTTTCAAAGAAAGGAACCATTCCAATGTCCATATATTACTTATAATCGGCGAGAGTTAATTTTCCGACACTTTCGCCTTTTTTCGCACTGGATAACCATCTCGACTGCGCCAAATTCTGTTTTTGAATAGAAAATTGGCGCCTTTCGGCTATTAGTCAGTGTATTTCCACTGCGGCGATTTTTCGTATTTGGGCCGCCAGTGATTTTCTCGCCCTCCACCTAGGTATTATTGCAATAAAAATGACCGCAAGGAAAAACAGATACGTAATAAGTCGTTGTAAATTGTGTAGGAAGGGTTGCGCCAGCGCGGTGCTACTTTTGAGTCTGCCGTTAGGTGGATAGGATAGTGTAGTGGTAATAAAACAAACTCTCATTAGAGTTGTGAGGCCGGGATGTGTCACTTCCTGGATACCCCAAGCATAAAATGAAGCACTATATTACAATAAAGAAAGAGACTTAATAAATATTATAATAACTTCTATAGTTTTTTGCAGCAACAAGGATTCTACATTTTAAGTAGGCAAAAATAAATTTAAAAACTGCTTAACTTACTTCGAAACAAAGTTAGTAATTTCTAATTTATCACTGAGAAACGTAATTTTCCTTTCTCGTAACCATGTTAATTGTATATTTACACTACTTTCACCCCGTTTGCGCCTTTAAGATATCCGCTGACGCACCCTAAGTGTTGACACAAATAAAGATTAACAACCTGCGACGGATAAGTTCTCTTCTTAGCGGATATGTCGCGGGTTAAGGAAAAACCAGTTAAACTTAGCTAGCTGGCGCTAAGTGGGAAAACTGACTGGATGTAAAAACAAGGGGTTTTTACCCAAATGGTTCCGGAATTAACTTCTAAAGTAACTACGTTATGTATAGTTCTCTAAGCTTTGAAACAGAATCTATGATAAATTATGGAGTATTTGAGCCCAAAAGAAACCGGTAACTTCCACCACATAAACACTTTATTGTATTCAACATTAAAAAGTTGTAGATCCAAAGCAACATTCTCTAGAACTGTGAATTTATAGTCTACGGACAAATCTCATGTAGTTTAAAGGTCTATTTATTATAAGGCGAGCGCACAATTATATCGGTTGCTTGTGCATTTTCTTCCGATTTCCGCGCTCCTTCTAAATTCTACAGTACACCTCTGTAAATATTCATCCGTCGACTATAGCGCGCTTTCGCAACTTCGCAATTAGAATGTTTCAACCGCTTTCTACTGTTAAAAGGTTTCAGACCCATTTCCAAGATTCCTTAGAATATTCCCAAATCTATTTAAATCTAGCCAGTTTTTAAACAAATTACAGTTTTCTGTGTTTGTCTGACCCTTACGCCTAGTTTAATCCTAATCGCATAAACCGTATTCCGGGTTGGAGGTCCGACAGCTGCGGAGGCAATGGATGCACCGGTGGCGCCCACCACCACGAGATTGTTCTTCTTAACATTGGGGCGCAATTGAATTGCTAGCGGTTGTATTGAGATTAGCAATGGAGCGCCAGTTGTGATTAGTTCATAGTGGTTGTCCTTGACTCACTTACGTGCATTGACATTGTATCATAAAAGTAGAATGATAGTCCGGAGGAATTTGAAAATAAACCGAAAGATATCTAACGGAATTTATATAACGGGGATAGAAAACTGTATGGGGGTTGGGGGTTCACGGGCTTAAAGGCACGGTACACT
The DNA here is from genome assembly GCA_034691345.1 of Phasmarhabditis papillosa. Classification (NCBI taxonomy): domain Eukaryota; kingdom Metazoa; phylum Nematoda; class Chromadorea; order Rhabditida; family Rhabditidae; genus Pellioditis; species Pellioditis papillosa. The sequence continues at coordinate 8,963 of JAQGAV010003757.1, read as the reverse complement.
CAAAACGTTATTGTCAATTTTATAGTTTTCTATTATTCACATTGAAAAGTTATCAAAAATGATATAACAATGTTGAGTTTTTGGTAAATGTGATCTGATTAACTTGGGTTACTGTAGTTGAATTAACAGTAAAAGTGCTGAAACACCTAATTTTATAAGGAATATTATAATTATATCGCAAGCACTTACGTTTTCAGCCATAAAATGGTATAAAGGACAGAAACCGTATTGCAAAATAATTTAAATTTTAGGAACCTCTCTACAGCTTACTTAAAATGTTAAAATATCTCTAACTTCTATCTTAAAATTGGGGTTTTCAAAACATTTACTTATTTTAGGAGTGAGGACATATCTTAAAGCCGGATCGATCGTCGACATAGAATGGTTCACAGCAATTCCCCATATGGTACGTACTATCCTTTTCTAAAACTATCTTCACTTTTCCATTCCTCAGTCTTACAGCTAAGCGCGGCTATAAAATTTAGTATCCCATGCAATCGTAACTAACAACGGAATGGTCAGTACACAAAGTGGGCTTTCAAAAATCGGTCGACATACGTCGATAGATGTTGGAAAACGAAATGAAATGTATAAAGTAGTAAAGCATTAGTACACAAGTTGAAGTCCGGTTTTCTTGGAACTGCGACTTCCGCAGCAGCTAGAAAAATACCAAAACATTTCTTTTTCCAACCTCTCTCCACGTACCTCGACCGACCTTTGAAAGGCCACTTTGTGTTCTGACCATTCCCTTGTAAGGAAAATGAAATTTCCAATTAGAGTATTAGCTCTGTTTTCCGAACTCTCTTACATTTCATTCTAACTGTACGAAATTGTATTTTGTTGATCCTAGTAGGCAACTCTTTGTGACCCGGTGTTATCTTATTAATCTTTTTGATTATTATTAGTAGGTATTATAGGTAATATGTCACTGTGTGGTCTATAATTGGACAGACCGTCATTCTCATAAACTAAGCTCTTATCTATAACATCAGAAGGGCCAAGGTCTTTTAACTAGTCTAACCAATATTGCGGCATTTATATTACTTTAGATTAATAAAATATGTGTAAAAGGGAATGCGAATAGTAAAATATAAATAGACTGTTACAAAAATAATTGGCTTTTTGTTGTCGGTGAATGAAACTCTCGTCTTATAAAAGATCTTGTAGTATTAATAGATTGGAAAAACACAACTAATCTAAGGGTTCATTTGGGAAATACAGGAAATGAGATCACAACTGCTGAAATACATCTGAAATAGTTATATATTTAATTTCAGGGTGGCATTCGTCTCGAGGTCCTGAATGCAATGGACCAGCCTGTGGCTATCTTTGCCAACTTCAATGAACCCTACAATGTCACGTAAGTTCTATCCTTCAAACCAGCCATATTTAACAGACGAGCCCGCGTAGGTCCATATTTCGAAAATTGATCCGGCCCAGCCTGAAATTTTGGAGGTCAGGCCGGGCCGGCCGGATAACCACGGGGCCCGCCTATCCCTGCTATGGCTAGACATGAATTTCGATAACCGTTATTGCAACAAACGGATAATTCCAATTCATTATTGATTATAAAACTAATTTAACCTATCTTGTCAGTTGATTTTCTCACTTTCAGTGAATCCTCTCGTCCAGTAGAGCTACCAGCTGACTTTGAATGTTCCAACTGTGCCATTAGAATAACTCATCAAGCTACGGAATATGGAGATAACTATCATTTCTTCTCTTGTGCCGATATTAATATTGTTAAAGGTACAGGGTTTGGAAGAATTTTTAATTTTTTATGGAGAAATTCTTACCAAAACTTAAAGATTCCCTGAGCTACATCTAATTACACATTAAAAAGGTCATTTATAAAAAAACGAACTCCAGATACAATAAGTTTCCATTTCCTGATTTTCCGACATTTATAAAAAACCAATCCGACAATTTTAAAGTTCACAAATTTTCTCATCAACCAAGTCTGAAAACCAAATTCCCAGCAACGCATGTAACAGGCAATAGGCTGCCTTAATTCAAGTCTAACCCAAATACCGAAAGATAAAAAACTTATTTTGTTCACTTCTATGTTTTTACCTTCTGTAACCTTAATAGGTAGTGAAATTAGCGTTCATTTTCGTGGAGGGTGTTCCGCCGGTGGTCGCGGCTTGTAATTCATGTAGGTCGCCTTATAACAAAACCAAATTATATTGTAAAACGGGAACGAAATGCTATAATTGTATTGAAAGAGGAAAGTTGTTATTAAACTTAGGGCGGCGAGAAGTACTTAGTGTTACAGTGTTACTAAAGAGGGAAGAAGCCGTGTCTTTTGCGTATTTTTATTAGAAAATTGCGTATTTAACAAATTTTGAAGGAAAAATTAGTGCGAGTTGGGCCTTTTGATTTTTTTACGCGGTTTCTACACTTTTGAGTACAACTAAAGATGTTTGTAAATCTTTGTGAATTGGTTTTCAAGATTCAGAACTTCGGTTAAAACATTTGTAACTGACAATTCTCTATTCTAAATTTAAATGTTTCAGACGTTCCTGATGGTGATTCTTGTATTTCTCGTGGAACTAGAGTTAACGGAAAATGTCTCTGTGATCTCGGATTCGATGGAGAACAGTGCCAATATGAAGGTATGGAAGCTGCTTTAGAGATCAGCCGCCTTCTGATGAATACACGGATTAAAATTAATAGTTAAATGACAAACAATTTGACAAATCTCATACAACGGCTCCACTACAAATAGCTTTTTGTAAAGAAAGATACTCTTGCATCGCAATCACTGCGCCTTACTGATTGCCTTTCTCGCAATTAGTACTTCTGATTAGAGTATTAATCCCTTAAATTTACAATACAAAACGTACTTAGTCAAATTCTAGAGTATGAGTCCGCCTGAAAACAAATTGCATGGCCTAACTTGCAGCTAAATGCTAAAACTCATCAAAACCGGCTTAAGTCTCCCATTGTAGTTGAATGTAACTCGGATGATGACTGTGGAGTACAAGGTCTTTGTCATAAAAGACAGTCGAGTGTACTGGAGTCTGAATGTTTCTGTCCTAATGGTAGATATGGAGACAAATGTGAGAAAGAAAGCAGTGACGTCATAACTTCATTGGCCGATTTTGATCCATCTAAATACAATATGAGAGAAGCACAGGACAACAAGATCTATTGGAGAATTATTAAGGTAAGATTGCCTTAAGATATCAATGATAGACCAAACATCTGTCTACTGAAGTTAGCTCAGTCCTCTAACAGGTCAGGTCGAGGGCAGATAAGCTCCAGACGGCCTGGCCCGGGCCTAGTTTTCGTAGTCTGAGCTGCGTGACCGGTCCCATTTGTATCGGATCCACCAGTTCCAGGCTCATCCGGGTTGCTATTAAGGGCATAAGTTCGTTCTTTATCTCAGTATATAGGTTTCAGTATATTTACGAACCCTTTTTAGGATGAAATCGAGATGGTTCTCCGTTATCCTGGTAACTCCTGGGCTGCTATTGGTTGGAAGCCAAAGGATGCAGTCTGCCCAACTCTGTCAATGCCTTTAAGTGCACCAGCTCAACCAAACAGAACTCCCGTAACAACTACTACTCAAGGTAGGTAATAAATGGATAACAATGATAACATTACAATCTAAAAAAATAGTTTTAAAGATAACCACCTGATAGAATGCAGTTTTAGTTTCGCCTATTCAAATGAACCCGGGCCTAGTTAAGTTATTGATTATTGAAGTTCGGAGCCAGACCAGTCAGGCTTTGGGCAAACGTCACACTTACAATGGATCATATATTTCAGCTACCACAACTCTTCACAAAGTTGAGATAAAGAAACTGTCAACTGAAAAAAATCAAAAAGAAACTGCCAAGGACCCACTTAAGAATACTCTTAACCATGAAAGCAATGATAAAGGTATGTTGAACAAATACTTCTCTTAATCATAAAATATGAGTATTTAATAGACTTAGCCAACCAACTTTAATAAATTTCAAATATTCAAACTCTTCAAATTTTCTGTTTTATTTTGATTAGAAAACCAGTTGTATTCTTTAGGCGATGATTGTGGACCTAGCGAGCAGTGGTCTGAGTGCCCGGAAGAATCTCGTAGCTGTGAAGCTTCTTGCGACTGGACTCGATTCCCGGAGACTATTCCAAACTGTCCAAGACAGTGCGGAGCACCAAGATGTGTTTGTAAGGTACGGATGGTAATTGAACAAGAAGAGCCGGGTCAAAGAACTATTGTGGAGAAAAACTATTTGTTGTAAAATATATGCATTGGAGTCTAATTTCTTAGAACTTATCCACAATGATCCGAAGTAAACAGTGAAGTAAATACATGTAATCCATTATTATGTTTATTTTTAGGAAGGATACGTTCGACTCACAAACGATGAAGAAACCTGTGTACCATTTGACTTCTGCGATAAAGAGGTATATAAGGCAGAGATATTTGAAAACTGTAATTACGTTTTGAAATTGTTCAGGATTCAAAGCCTTTAAACTAACTTCAAAAAAAAACTGTGTTTCTGTTTTTTGTTTTCTAAAAGTGTTTCTAAACTTCGTACACAAATATCATCCACAAATATTATATTTAAAATGATTGTTTTCCAAAGTAATCAATGATGAAGAAAAACTAGATGAACTTGTAAATTAGACATTTCTTTTCTTATCCTTCAATAATCTGTATTAAAAGCTAGATTTTCCGCGTAGTTTTTCTACAAAATACTTTTATTGAAATTCCATACCGACTCTCTCAAGGATGCTTATCTGGAAACCTAAATACTATAGTTTTAAAGAACTTACCATTTCAGTCTCAACCTTCCTGTCCCTCTAACTCTACTTGGGCTAAATGTGGTGTCGCATGTGAACCTTCTTGCTCCAATATGTATGACACTGCTCCATGTCCAGCCTCCTGCGAGTCAGCCGCTTGTACCTGTGCAGACAACTATGTCAGACACAATGGACAGTGCATATATTGGGGAGATTGTCCAGGTATTTAGAATATATTTTGAATAGAAATATCCCGGTATTCAAACCATCCGGCATTGAGAGTCACAAAACACTGAACTTACAATGACTGAATTGTTCCTGAACTTCCGAAATAAAGTATCACAAAAGTATATTTCGATTTGGAAGGTCCAAAATTTGAAATATTCTAATAGATTCTGGGACTGTCCCATTTCCAAACTTTATTAACGCAAGTCATAAAAAAGTGAAAAGAAGAAAGCCTTAGAAATCTATAACATTTGTTGGTTAAGTTAATTAAGTTGGTTAGTCCTTGATTTTTCTATAGTTTTGCCTAGAAAATAGAAGCAGTGATTCTAATCCTAGATTTGCTAAACCTTTTTGTTTAGAAGTTGACAACCACACTCATGAGCATACAAATGAAATGGTTACCGCTAGGCCAGTATCCGGTATGTTTGTTCTTTCGTATTGCATTGTAATATAGTGAGAGCCAAGAGTAATTATGGAGTCTAGAAAAAGAATCTCCTTAACAAAGGCTAGGAAAATCTTCGAAAAATGTATATTTATGCAATATTCTCCAAAAACTACGTAAGCAACACTCCATAATTCTATATTAATATTAAATATTAATAATGTATTATTATTTAAGTTGTAATGACCCAACCAACCCGTCCACCAACAACCTCAAGACCCGTACAGTCTCCACAACCAAACCTATCTTGTGCTGTAAATGAGACTATTAATGAATGCGGAAAAGTCTGTGAGGCAGATTGTGTTACTGTAAGTCAGAAATCAATTGAAAATGAAAAGTTAAAAGTTAAATATAAAAAAATGTTATTGTCTAAAAAGAAAACCGATATAGTCGACGGATGAATTGTTTGCAGGGGTTTAGGTAGAGTTTAGAAGGAGCGCAGAAAACCGATAATTTTGCGCTTGCGTTATTATAATTAGACCTTTAGCTGCAAGCGATTTGTCCATCGATTATAGCAAACTATTCTGCTTTAGAGTAATAGAATAACCCGTAGTAGTTGCAAAGACTTATTATGAACGGCAAATAGTTCACCTAAACTCTACCCTTGACACTGCTTCGATCCGATTCATGAAATTCCTCAATTCATTCACCAAATCAAAAGTTATCTTCTGCAGATCAAGCTCAGCTAAAATTTTGATAACCTTTCACACTTAATACCTTTAATTTCCAGGTGTTCACGCGCGGTGAGTGCAGTGACTGTGGTTCTCCGGAATGTTCCTGTATCCAAGGATATGCTAGAACTCAACAAGGACAGTGCGTCTATTGGGGAGACTGTCCAGTAGACGGCAGCGGACTCCAGACTAGAGGAACACCCAGAACAGCAACTGATATTCCTAGAACCACACCTAAGAGGGAACTGAAGCCTAAGGGTAGGTCCGGCTTAGTGAGAGACCATTATCTATATGTTACGACCGGGGCGGAAAAGGTCGCCCCGTTTCCAAAATCAAATTCCTCGCCTCCGGGTTTTAACGTCAATTGATCGATTCAACTTTATAATTAGACGAATACTAAACTTTAAAACACTTTTCTCGGAAGCGCATCAGCCACTGAAAAGAAGAGTTCACGTATGCTACTATTACATTGCAACTCTAGTGATTGTGATTTATTTTCTGTAATTACACATATCACACAATAACTGCAGATTTCTTGGGCACAGGGATTCGGCCATTCATTCCAGAATCTTCTGAGCAGAGACGGCTATTTTCTAACATTCAGTCTTCGGGTGCACGAAACGTGGGATTAATAAGCTGCTGCTGGTTTTCCATGCCTTCTGCAGCTACGGGGAGTCGAACCCACAGCCTCAGATGCTAACGGATTCAGAGACTGCTGCTATAACCACTAGGCTAAAGCATCCGCAACTATAGTATAAAGAAGATTGTAATAAGCCAGATTTCAAAAACAGACAATGAACTTTAATTTAAATTAAATATAAACTTTACTTCATATGTTTTCAGTGGACGGAGATGTCTGCTACGGCGAATTCCGTTTCCCACCAGGATGCAAAGACTGTGACTATAAACTATCATGGAACTACGTGGAAGAATCAGATGAGATTGAATTCTCGCTAGAAACTAAAATGAATGGAAATGCATGGACCGGAGTAGGATTCAGTCAGGATGGATCAATGGTTAGCATTAGTTTCCGAAATCAGCAACCTATTTATAAAGCTTTATAAAAAAAGAGATTTTTAAATTCAGGTTGGCGCCGATATGTTAATCGTAAAGTCTCAAAACGGCGAGCTTTCTGTTCATGACATGTCATCTGAAGGCTATGGAGCTCCAAAGGAAGACGAGGTCCAGGATATTAAATCCGAATCTGTGGTTAGTAGGAACATCTCTCAATATTACAGAAACAAATTAATTCAATCACTCATGTTGACACTTTTTTGAAAAAAGAAAAAGAAAAAGAAAAAAGTAAAAGTTAATCAATAAACAAATCTGCAAATTGTGTATGTATAAACTAATCAACATTACCCATGTCGTATTCTTTTGATCACATTTGTAAAGTTTGTCTAAATCAATCATCGATTCGAACCATCTACCTCTAGCTTATGAGGCGAGCGTCTAACCACTGGGCCACCACGCCCCTATTGTATTTGTAAAAACGCTTAAAACTCTTGTTTTCAGATTGGAAGCCACGAAAATGGAGTTCTCCGCACTCAATTCAAGAGAAAGAGAAACACCGGTGACTCTACGGATAAACAGTTTGACTCTGAATGCTGGAAGATGATGTACCCCGTATCCGGAGGAAGATTAGATGGAGTAAGTTTTATTAGTTATACAGCTTTAAAAGTTGTTCATCCGACTTAAAACAATATTTAGACTTAATTGAATTTATCTTGTTAGCACTTTCTCACGTTCAAGTAAATATATATGAGAGATAGTATTTATATATTGTTTTCTTTAGTCCGGTAATGTAACAATCCATTCGGTTACTCCACTCGTCTCCGATCGTCAAGTCTGTATCAGAAGTTGTCGTGAACAGCAGAAGCCTAAAACCGGTAAGACTCTCAAAATTAGCAGTTTATTGTCTGTTTTGACCCGTTCTGAGGTCGTTCTCTTCATTGATCTGGTTTAGTTCTAAAGTCTGTAATAGAGTTCTTATTCTTTTTTATGTTTGCTAATCTTATATAATTATCCGTTTCCTTACTTATTCTCATTTAGAACCCTCCACTTGTGAATCTGAGTACAGATACCCACAGGACTGCAAGGCTGAAGAGTGTGAATACATTGCCAAATGGAACTATAACTCTAAAGAGAAGGTAACAAACTACAGTAACCCTGTAGCTAAATAAGCATGTTCAGGATGTTCGTTTCGAGATCAGCAGCAAGAATATGGGAAGATGGACTGGTATTGGATTCTCTAAGTACGTTAGAATTTAAAACTTTCTCCACAACTATTACTTTTTTTGCAAAAAATGTTAATCGTCAAGTTTTAGAAGGCGATAATATGAAATGATATGAAAACCAGCTAAAAACGTATACAAATAACTTTAATATAATATTTTGTTATTATATCTTTATTATTCCCTTCTTCAGGGACGGTCAGATGGCTAATTCGGATATGTACACCGGTTGGGTTTACGATGGTAAAGCCTATGTGACAGACAGATTTGCATACGGAAGACAGTTGCCCGCAATAGATCCAGCTGATAGACAGGACATTTATGATATTGGAGGAAAGATGGTAGATGATATGCAGGTAAGGTGGTTACTGTAGTTAGCATGCAGAAAAGAGGTTACTGTAGTTAATATGCAGAAAAGGGGGTTACTGTAGTTTATATCAAGAAATCTTAGTACTACAACTATTGTTATTTGTTATTTGAGAAACTCTGTGTTTGATTGTTTTGATCATTTTCCTGACTAATACCCCATTAGGATGGGAATTGAATGCTCGAGTTCAGAAGAGGAAATTTGAGTCAGAATTTGCGAGCATTCAAATAGTGCAGCCTAAATCATTGAATATAGGTGCAAGTTTGTTCAGCGGTTAT
>JAQGAV010003756.1:0-11714 GCA_034691345.1 Phasmarhabditis papillosa | reverse complement strand
TTCAAGAATAATAATGGAGTATTTTAGTATTTTATTTATAGTAGTATTTTTAAGCAAATTTTTATTTTAAAAATATTGTATATTTATTGACTTTTACCCTCAGGGTCCGCCTGGGCCGAGGTTGGATGGTCTGCCTTTAGTGACCCAACTTCGAAGTGAAGCATTTGAATAAGAAAGACGCAAAAGTTGGACTGGGCCCTTGAGAAATCTGATTTGAATTGTTAACAAAAGGCTTTTGTTAACCTAATCTATTCATCTCACATATAAACATATAGTCAATCTCAAGACCTAGGTTTCCAGCGCGGTATCACGAGCGGGGCGCAGTGTTATATAAAATGAATGTAAAATCGGTCGACGTGGTACGTTTTCTCCAAAAGTACACTCATTTTTTATAACACTGCTCCCCGCTCGTGATACAGCGCTGGAGACATAGGTCTTGATGGACTATAGTTCTAAAAATAATTTAACATTTTTTTTTTCAGGTTGAACCGAAGACTTTTGGCCCCTTTGAACTTCAATCTTCACTTTAGTTATTAGACGAGCCATATTTAAGTTTTTCATCATAATAAAAATTTGTTTTAAAATGTAGTTTTTATAAGGACTAATCAAATACTAAAATTTTCAACAATTTATATAATTTTATACTTTCGAAAGTCCGAAAAGATTGCGGACATTTGGCTCCTATTTGTATTAGAGCGCGTTTACCACTAAAGTGAAACTATTAAATTGGACGCGATATCCCCGCTCAGACACCAAGAAGCATAGTTGCAGATTCAGGCCTAGTATAATATTCATTAGAAAGCTAAAATATATCCAAAAGTAAAGTATTTCATCCAGGAATTAAAGTCAGAAAAAGTGTAACTATGTGGATTCGCGCTCTAATGATAACATTTGGGAGCCAAATGTCACTAATTCGAAAACTTGAAAAAGGCTAGATTAACAACTCTAGTCTTCACTTACTTCTTGGCTTCTTCTCGGCTTCCATTGTATTGTAGTTATTCTTCTTTAACAGATTCTTGTCATCATGACAATTTCTAACATGATTTCGTAAGGTATCGTAGTTGTTGTATGAGTTAGAACATTGAACACACGGAAATTCAGTGCCTATAAGATTACTTTTTTATATTTTTATTGAGGATATAGTCCCTATTTTGTGCGATGGTATACGCCGGCTTCCGCAATTGCGTATTTGCCTTTTGCTGGATATGATACAAATTAAAACTAGTACAATAATATTTTTCAGACATCGAAAAAAAAATTGCGCTTCGAACCATATAATGGTTTTCCAATTTTGCCATAGAATGAGCGATTTTACAAACGTCACACAATACCGCGCACTGCAGTCTTATTTTTGTTATGGACTATATCAAGCACAACCTTTCCTGTCATACTTCTGCTCAAAGACAATGCACTCTAAACTTCGCAAAAGATGGCAATAATTTTTGCAGTTTTGTAACTTTAATCAAACTACGCAGATTTTTTTCATTCAGCTCAAAAATAAAGTACTATCAAACAGGGCTTTGAATTTTACGGGCCGGGCCGTGTAAAAACTGATTTAGGTGAATATTCTGATGAATAGTAACCAAAAACATCAATATGTAAAGATTGTTGCACTCTTTATTGTTAATGCCAAAAAATAGCATTGAAAACCAACTTTTTTGAAGAATATCCGCTAAAATTTGTGAAATAGACTAGGAACGGAGCCAAAAATTTGACAAACTGGCTGGCCCGGCCGGCCTTTTCTCAGCATTGCTATCAAAAAACATCAAAAAAGAGAAACAATTTAGAGTGTACCGTGTGTTTTATTGTTTGGCAATTTCAAAAATAAATGTTTACAGTATTGTTCTTTGAAAAACAACTAACCATATGTTGAGCGGCGTTGTCCACGAGGCTTATGACTAGGTTTATCAGCAACACCTAAAATAATTAAATTACTGTGATGCTAAAAGTTTGTACAGGTTTTGGGACTAATAAATATTTTCAAATATAAAAAAATTTTGTTTTCTGAACCAGAAAAGTATATCGAAGAAAACAAACCTGTACTCATTATTGGCAAAGTTCCTCTACTTTCCGGCAGTTCGACAACACCAAGCTTTTGCAGAATGTCGTTTTCTCTCGTATTTGCTAAAATAAATATTAATATTTTTATTTTTATTAATATTTTACAATATTATTTGTATTTCGACACATGACTCTATTGATATTAGAGTTAATATACTTATTTTAGTTGTTAACAAAGATTTTATCGTTCGAACACAAATTTTTTTTCCTTTTTCTCCATTATCGTTGAAAGAAAAACCAACAAAGAAACTGTAACGCTAATTTAATTATTATCAGAATAGTTATATATTAAATATATTTCGGCTAACAAAAACCTTTTTTATCGTTGTTCGACTCATCGTCGCCATTTTCGGGTTTATCTTCCATTTGAAAACTGAAAAAGAGTTGTAGCAAATAATAAAAAAGAAAAATTAATAAAATTGAAATAAAACAGAAATAAAACATTAAAAACTATTTCGTGAAAGTCGCGTAGCTTGTTGAGAAACAATAAACAAACTTATTTCTTCACTGAACTACAGACGCTAACTTCTAATAGTAAATTTCGAAATAACGCGTTCTGCCAAATACAGTTTAAAATTTCAAAAGCCCGCGAAACCTACGAACCATGGACATTATACCGAAACAAGCTAATTTTCACTGTTTGTAATCATGCCTGCTAAACTGTTGGTATGTTTATACGGTACTTGTATATATTTTAATATTATTTGTAATGATACAAATCCTACTTAAAAAGTGTACATTTGTTATGGGAAAATATATTTTCGTTAAAAATGGCTCGGAAAATATTCAAGAAACGAAAACTAACCCAACATTCTCAAAAATACGCAAGCAACACTCTCTTATTACTCATGGCGCTGCCTAACACATTCAAAACTTTTTTTAACCGAACACGTTCTGAAGCAGCTCAAAAAATTAAGCAAACGGTTGCTGACCCTCTAGGATTCTCAAAATATACCTCAATTTATACTTAATATGAAGAAAACAAATTTACTATCGAAGTTTATCTAATGCCCAATACACATGTAATGTTAATTCAATTGCAAAACTGCAGACTAAAAGTGATATGGTGAGATGGCCGAGTGGTCTAAGGCGCTGGTTTTAGGCACCAGTCTCTTCGGAGGCGTGGGTTCGAATCCCACTCTCATCAACTGTTTTGCTAATTTATGTTTGTTCATTTTGTGTTTTCTAATAATTAGTGTCCTACTCTACTTGATCTTGAAAGAAATTAAGATTTGTAGGGCTCAATATTTTAAGGAAAATTTGCGTATATTTTCGGTTTTGGACTACTTTCAGAGTCATTTTCACCGAGATTCTTTTTAAACACTCTATTATTATTCTAGAATAAAACTATATTCAGCAAGCATTTTGTATTGCTTACTTCAGTCTAACTAGCTATTAGTGGATAATTACAGATAAGAGAAGTAGATTAGAACATAACCATGACAACAGAACTCAACCCATATCACAAAAGCGAGATATGAATACACTACTTTATTACTTTACTCTTAGTTACAATAAATATATACTTATATTATCACTTTATTTTAACCATTAACACTTAATTTATAAATATTGTTTGTTCCTATCAGATTTGTGTGTATAAGTAATAGAGATGGGCATTTTGGGCTGGATCCAACCCCATCCCATCCTAAACTCCTGTCTTTGACTGAACATCCCAGCCCAGCCCTAGCTTTTAAAATCAAGCCCAGCCCAGCTCGACTCTAATAAATCAAGCAAAACTTGCGCCTAGCTCAGCCCAGCCCAGCCGCCCATCTCTAGTAAGTAATACACATACGTTGGTACTTAGATTATCAATTATTTTATAAATTAAAACTGGAAACTAATACAATTCTTGAAACAGCCTCACTAGCCATTGGATAAAAAGATAATTCCGTCATGAACTAAGGGGCGAAACGGAATTATTCTTCCCCAAGAACCTTAATGTTTTTTGTTATGTCCTTTCTTTTATTTTTCATATCGTATTTTTACTTTTTTCTGTTTTAGCCGTTGATGTTATGCAAAATGTATCCGAAAGGTTGTACACGTTATCAACAACAAACAAGTAAAATGCAATGTTTTCTGCAGTTAAAAATGAGTCAGAACCATTTAAACAGTCGAATAACTGTACCTAATTATATAATTTCTGAAAATATTTTATTTTCATATTTTCTGGTGGTACACCATTTTAGCCTTTGTAGTTGCGTGGTGGAATACGAATTATTCGGAATACTCGGTTATACTGAGAATTATGCGTAGCGATTGATTACACGGTATGTTTTAGAATTGGGCGTTTCAGCCCGTTTGCAAAACAGATTCGCATGAATAACTAACGGGAGAGATGTCGTAAAGAAACCCATTTTCTGGATACATATCATATATCTTAAAACTATCCTAATTGGTTTAGATAGAGATAAATCATTCAAACTAGCCCGTTTTCAGCCCCAAAACGGGTTTGAAATGGGCTTTTTTGAATAACCGAGGTTGTAGTAAACAAATATTACAGTAAACCGTTATACTGAAAATTATGCGTAACGAGTCATTACGGATTATGTTGTAAGTTTTGTAATACTTACAGTTTTTAATTTATTCTTTTAGTTCTGTTTCTACTTTATTTATTATATATGCTCCTTAACGTAATAACAATCAGCTGGGTCGCTTCCACCCTTGCAACGTAAATATTATAGTGAAACATGATGAATTTTCTTAGGTTGTTGACTTACAGAAGCAACCATGTAGAATAAGAACCTATACTAGATTCAAATGTGAATTCTGCTCCTCGGAAAAAGAGGTAATGTAATTGGTCGTTGTTCCCTATCTTCTATGTTCCAAATCTCTGTATGCAGCTGATAACCTGCTAGATCTCAAGTTTTCTTGTCGTTTCCTTTTCCTTTTCCTTTGATTCCTTTGATTTGATGACCAATTCCTTTTCTATAAAAGCTCTGGATCGAAAGGCCAATGCCCGAAAATTTCTTCACCAGCTTGTCTGCCCAGCGCAAAAGATATAAGCGCATATCTTCAAACAACTCATTCTGTTCACGAAAAGTTCTTCAATCGACAAGAAAAACCACTTAAACGCGCTCGGTTGAGAAGCTTGGCGTTCGCCCACTTTTATTAGCGTTCTACTAACGCAGTATGCTTCACACAATTAACAGCCAAACTTTTATTTATTCGATCGCACAGTTTGTTATTGGGGTCATTCCCGTACTTTTATTTTTTTATTTAGTATTTATTTATTTCCTGTATCACTTGTATCACAATAATAGATTTCTCCGGCGCAGTGTTTCGGCCATTTATTCCGGAATCTTCTGAGCAAAGGCTTCTTTCTAATATTCAGTCTTTGGGTGCACGTAACATGGGATAGTTAAGCTGCTGGTTTCCCAAGCCTTCTGCAGCTACGGGGAGTCGAACCCACAGCTCAGATCCTCACAGATTCAGAGACCCGCTGCTCTAACCACTAGGCTAAAGCCCCGCGATTTAGCGTTGGCAACCATCCAAACATCCGAGTAGGCCATCAAAAAATCCAAACTTATTTAATTTTTGAAAAATAATTGAATAAATTTATTATATTTTCAATAAGCGTCTCTTTTTACAACAATCATAGGCTGTAACCTTACCAATTTCTACTTTTTCAAACTTTCAAAAAAATAAAAACAAAAAACAAACGTTATGCCAGCTTTTCAAACCGTAGAGGAATAGAGCCATAAACCTGTTCTTGTTTCCCAGCGAACGTTGTTCCTTAACTGACAACATGCATCCGTTTTTTTAAATTTTTCTCTTTTTATATTGATTTTGTATGATGTCGTTTTTCAGTAATAATTTTTAATACTTTAGGATTTCTTCAACCATGGAATTTATCAAATATGAGAAGGAATACAGATTGTCACTTCAGACTTCGAACGTCACTAAACGCACTGAAGAATTGCCGATTAAATGGTAAGTGCCCACCAGCGATGTGCGCAATTCCGCGTTACGCGACTTTTTGGGTTCCGCATTCGGCATCCGCGTTCCTCACTTTTTGAAAAATGGAGTTCCGCAAATCGCTCGTACAGACAAAAGACTATTATATTTGGAATTTAATAGTTATTCAAAAAGGAAAACTATTGTTTTTATGAATATCTTAACTATACCACTTCTTTTGTAAAACAAGTACACAAAGAAGTTGTAAAATTATTAGATTTGTCTAAAAAAAGTTTTACCTAATAGTTCTTGAATACAAAAATAAACATCGCAAATAAACTCTTATGTTTACAATGGGATTTATTTATAGTAGGGTTGGACGTTTGCAAATCGGTTTGCTTGAAACAAACGGGAGATATGTCGTATAAAGCCCATTTTTTGGGACAACGTAGCACAACTATATAGATATCATATATCTAAAACCCGGTGTTCTCAAGTCGGCCCGTCGGCCCGCGAGGTTTTTTAACCATAACTTTGCCGAAAATTAACTTTTTTGGTCAATTTTGGTATTAATTTGTTGGTTTTTACTTCTGCTATAACATAAAAAAGAGAAATAAATTATTTTCCTCTTACCTAGGGTAACATCATTCACGGGCCGACCGGCCCGGGTTGGCCCAGCTCATACAGCGTTAATTCTAATGAAAAAATTAGCTATTTCTTTTTCCTATGTTGTAGCAGGAGTAAAAACCAACAAATTAATACCAAAATTGAAGTTAAAAAACCTCGCGGGCCGA
Source organism: Phasmarhabditis papillosa (assembly GCA_034691345.1). Taxonomy (NCBI): domain Eukaryota; kingdom Metazoa; phylum Nematoda; class Chromadorea; order Rhabditida; family Rhabditidae; genus Pellioditis; species Pellioditis papillosa. The sequence continues at coordinate 4,962 of JAQGAV010003756.1, read as the reverse complement.
CGGGCCGACTTGAGAACACCGCTAAAACAATGTCCTGCTTGGTTTTCAATAACAGAGGTTGTAGTTAACCAATCAGAATAATGAACCACCCAATTCTAATTAATAGTAAGTCTATATTTAGGTTTTGTCAATTTGTTCGCGAGGAAAATAAATCTCGATTGAAGTTCTTGTTATTGAGTAGAGACCACGGTGTGGACGACTCTGCACTAACTTACGTTTCCGTTTCGTCCATCTCCGTGAGTTTGAAAGCTATATACTTCTAAAATTGCATCGAACTCCATTTATTTTTATTATCTAACATTCTGGCAAGTTGAGTTTTTCGTAAATTTCTTAGTGGTTTTAATTCACCATTTGACGCGTTTCGTTTATTAAGCAATGTAACTGATTGTAAATATTAACCAAGTATTATTATTACAGTACAGTATTCTTCAAATTTTAGAGCGTATCTGATGATACTGCACGTTCTATTCTTAGTCTTGTGGGCTCGTCAGAAATTGTTTTTGATCTTCATAGCAACGAGGAGGTACCCTTTTACTTTGGTCTGCGGCTTCGTTTTGTGGTTCTCGTACCCAAGAAAAGGTTAGAAATGATTATTTATCATGTGAGATATTATAAAATATCTTATAAAGAATAATCATGGTTACTGAATGCAAATGTGAAAGAACATGCATAAAGCTATTAAAATAGTCATATTCAAGAATAATTATGGAGTGTTATAAAATAATCTCGCCTAAAATGTCTCTGAAAGTATTCGAAAACCGAAAATATACGCAAGATTTCCTGAAATACGTAAATAACGCTCCATTATTCCTCTTCAATCAGACTATACGAAGCCTGTTAATTTTCATTATATAAGATCACAAAATAGTTTGAATAGACAGTTTTTTTTGATGCAAAATCAAACTAACAAGCCGCCTACGGCGACTTTGTCGCCGTTATGGAATTCTCCATATAAAACCGTCCAAAAACGTTATCTTAGTATATTTGGGATGTATAAGTGACCAAAAGAGAACGATTTTACATATGGTTGGTAGGTCACTCATCCAGTGCAAATTGATCAGTGATTGTAGGTTCGGAAAGGAAAAGTTTTCTTCGGGTGCCTAATCCTAAACATTTTGTTCAAGTTTTGCTGTAAATTTGTGTTTTGCTGACCGAAAGCACGTGAATGGTTAATACTACTAATCTATAAATCGCCACTATGTATTCCAAACACTCTAAGTGTGAGTTTGCATCTAAAAGTTCTGTTAAATCATGGACACGTTTCATTTTGAACTTTTCGCACCTCTTATTTCTACTGAACACTACATTATTGGTACATATATAATTTACCCATTTTCAAAAAGTCTCTAGTTGAATAAGTTGGAAACGGCAAAGAGTCAAAAAAAATATTGAATTCAAATTTTCTCTTATGTTATTTAAAACAATATATAATATATAATAATATAAAAACAAAACATATTAAAGTTCAAAAAATGGCAAAAACACCTAATAGCATTTAACAAATTTGAGTAGCGTTTGTTTGAATACTGAAACGCCATTGAAAATTGAGACCATTGCACTTTAAATATATAGATTAAATAAAAGAATGCTGTCAGATGTATTTTTCAGCAATCAGCCGTTTGTGGGTTATGACCTTTCAGAAGCAAATCCAGCAAATGATAGGACACTTGTTGTTGGTAGCAAGAAGTTTCACGTCAACAAATCAGTAAGTTAGTTGAAATATCTTGGTTTTCCTGCTTTTGTTTCCCCCCAAAAAAATTTGTACAGAATAACTCTATACTTCTTTATATAAGACTAGACCTCAGACTTCCGAAATGGAAACCAGAATCTTCTGAGCAGAGACGGCTCCTTTCTAACCTGCCTCAAATCTCACGGATTCAAAGACCACTGTTCTAACCAACTAGGCTAAAGAACTCGCAAAAAATTTATTTCATTATTTGAGTTCTCAATATTGGAGATACACACTATATACTTTACCTTTTTAGGTTCTTTGTGCATACTCTTCTTATTTCGACAATCTTTTCAACAATGACAATTTTGATGAATTCAAGAAGAATGAAATCGAATTGAAGGAATTGGACGCCGAAGAATTTGAAGTTCTGCTTCATATCATTTTTCCAAGTAACGTCTTGCTTAATGGTAAGTACTAGAGTTGGGCAGGTCGACCCCAAAAGTATATATAGTTGGAGGTAAATTCTTATGCAAGGGTGTACGGTATAAACTGCAAATTTTATTTGAGCGCGGTTGAGCAACTGCGCTCAAAAGGCGGACTAGTCAATGATGCAGTATACAGTATATTGCATCATTGACTATATTATATGCAACACCATATTTAACTTATTTTTCCTTGACAATTAATTTATATTAGTGAGCTGAAATATTTTGCGCATATTAAATTGAGCACTCAGACCTTTAACTGGCATATCTTTTGTCCGACGACTATATATATGGAGTTTTATAATTAAAAAAAACTAACGTTATTATGCTTGATAGATAAGTCTAAGCAATATTTATTTTTTATAGATGCTAACGTCGAATTTGTCTGGAAGCTTGCCGATCGTTTTAACATCACAACTGTTTACAAAATGTGCGAGGGTTTCATCTGCAATCTCGAAGGTTTATTATTATTAGTAGTATATATCATTATTATTATTATTAGTATATATCATTATTATTATTATTAGTATATATCATTATTATTATTATTAGTATATATTAAAACAATTATTTTAAAGGGAAACAAACCTTGACTGTTACTAAGCGTATGGAACTTGCATTGATCTACAAATCGGAGAAGCTCATGGTAAGACAAAAACAAGTTATAGTGCGTACGAAAACCTAGACCGGAATCGCCGGATGTATGTTGAGACACGTATTATGCCAATTTCTCTGAATTTGCACCGCGGCGTGCCTCAACATACATACGGCGCTTCCGGTCTAAGTCTTGGTACGCACTATATATAAAGTTATGAATAGGATTTTCGAAAAAGTTCGTAGCGCACACCTAATCTTTATATTTTTGTCTTCATTTTGGAATGAATAACAACTTTGCAAATATTAAGAAACCAAAACATAGTTATAGTCTGCGTAGTACGTACACACTTCCTGTAATAAGTGCAGGGAATATTGCGCCCCAACATTCGAAAATTGCCTGACTATCTTTAAAATGAGTTTTTCTGCGGAAAGTTCATGAAATTTCGTAGAATTTCGTTTAAAATAGTTAAATGATAAGATCCACAAAACATTTTATAAAATTATGTTGAAAAAATGAAAAATGAACAAAAACAATCAAAGTTTATTAAAATTTGGACCAATCTACCGTTTCCCAAATGAGATTTAGCCGTGGACTATACAAATCTACTCATAAAAATGATTTCATATTTTATAGAACCCAGTCACTTTTAGTTTCACTTTTCTTTTCAGAATGCTCTTCAGAAGCAGATGAAGAATATGAACATCTGAAGAAAACAACTTCCTCAACCAGTGTTTCCATTTTTTTGTTATAAAAAATTGCAATTATTCGTTTTGTTATCTGTTTTTGTTCAAATAAACCTGTTACATTTCATGTTTTATTAAATAAACTTATAATTGGTAAATCAGCTAAGAGGTAAACTAACTATCAGCAACATATGAATAATGTGAACGTCTTTCGTCGGATGTGAAATAACAATTTTAAAGAGAAATCCTAACTATGTTCCAGAATTATAAGACTCCAAGTAAAAGAACTATCAGCTTAGCTTCTTGTTCATTATTGATTCTTCATATTCTTTAAAAATACGCAAGCAACACTCCATTAGTACTCATGACGCTGACTATATATATCTTACGATTTTCTAATTATCCAAATGAGTTAATGCTAAAAACACTAAAAACTAACTTTTATGAACAATGCTCTATAAAAACCGTGAAATACAATGCGAAATCGGAATTATTTTAGCAATATATTCAAAACTTTTTTTAAACGAAAACGGTCTGAAGCATCTCAAAAAATAAAGCAAGCAGTTCCAGAGATGCCGGAAACGGAAAGCTCCGAACGTGACATAACCGGGGTGGCAACTGAACTGGGATTCTCCAATTATACTTGAGTACCTTAATTTATATTAAATATTGAAAAAACAATGTTTCTATCGAATTGTATCTAATGCCAATACACATGTAAAGTTAATTCACTTTCCAATATATAGACCAAAATTGTCATGGTGAGATGTTATATATGTTCATAACATATATAGTCAGCGCCGAGATTAATAATGGAGTGTCACTTGCGTATGATTTACACGCGAACATGCATAGTACAGTAATGAATGGATAGTGATGCTGGCGCGGTGCTCGCAAATGGGGCTCAGACAAGAGTTGAATTCTTTACACTCCATCATTACTCTCGGCGCTGACTATAGCATATTATGAATAAGTAAATTAATGTTTTAAGAATTTCCGATAATTTTGAAAGTATTTTCCTTGAACCGATATTTGGCATCCAAATAAACAAGCTAACCACACTGGTGAAGAAAATATAGTTTGTTTTGTTTTATTGTAGAAAATACGTATAATCGCTATATGAGTGTATTTTAACCTGTCTGTGTCTGCCTTTAGTACCTCCCAGATGGCATCCTATCCGGATTGTTAGCAAAGTGTATAAATGTATTTAGATCAAAGTTTACGAAATCTCTGTATTTTATAGAAATGGTAAAATGGTTGGCTCCTAAAGTTATAAACAATCGTTATGCTTCTTTGGGATGCACGAAACATGAGACAAGTAAGCTGCTGGTTTTCTAAGCCTTCTGCAGCTACGTTCAGTCAAACCACAGCCTCAGATTCCCGCAGATTCAGAGACCACTGTTTAGCCACTGAGCTAAAGCACCTAAAATCTTCAAATACCACATTATATAGTCTACGGACGAATCTCATGTAGGCACAGGCTGCGAATATTGCGCCCCAGTGATAATCATCAAAATTCGAAAA
>JAQGAV010003755.1:0-11716 GCA_034691345.1 Phasmarhabditis papillosa | reverse complement strand
TTTGTGGCCGGATATATCAAATTTCAATAAATATTTTTGTTTGACATTTTGAGATTAACCAGAGCTTTTATCAATAGAACAATCATAAAAATCTTGTAAAAATCAATCTCTTAGCTCCGCAACCAAAATAACCTTATCATTTCAATTAAAGTAGAAAATAAAATTTTAGTAGCCTTAAAGTAAATTTTTTCGTTTCAGGACCTGCACCGTGAATTTTCAAAATGTCGTGACAACCATGAGTCTCGACTGGATTTATCCTCAAATGATGTTAGTCCTTTAATTCTACAGTAACCCTAATGTTGATATTGTAGATAACTTCGATACCGTCTTCTATTCGAGACCTAACTCAACTTACAGAGCTATTCCTGTACAAGAATAAGCTAACTTGTCTACCTTCGGAAATAGGATCTTTAGTGAATTTAAAGAAATTAGGTTTGTATATTTGTTTGTGGACTTAAATTATAGTCTGTATCAAGAGAACTGTCGCAGTATCCTGGAGAAAGGCAGTGTTATAATGCCTGCCAAAAATAGACCGGAAGCGCTGGATGTATGTTGAGGAACGCCGAGGTGCAAATTCAGAGAATTTTGCCAATTTCTCTGAATTTGCACAGCGGCGTGTCTCAACATACATCCGGCGCTTCCGGTCTAGTTTTTGGTACGCACTATATGTAAAAATGAATGTACATTTGAAGAAAAAAAACCCCAATCCAGCAGGTTTTCATTCATTTTTACTTAACGCGGCTGCTCCTCCGGATGCTGCGCTGGAAACTGAGCTCTTGATGCTGACTGTATCTGTCGCGATCTTATAAATATTTATATATTATTACAAACATTTAAAAGAACCTAGTTTGACAACTTTAACCTCTATATTCTTAAAACTCAAAGAATAGAACTGATATACAGTTACAAATATTGTTTTATCTTTTAATTTATTTGTTTAGGTCTAAGTGAGAATGCGTTTACTTCGCTACCGGAGAGTCTTAGCTCACTGGATCAACTGGAGACATTGGATTTAAGACATAATAAGCTTACTGAGGTTAGTTACAATGAATACAATGTCTTTTTGTGGCCGGATATATCAAATTTCAATAAATATTTTTGTTTGACATTTTGAGATTAACCAGAGCTTTTATCAATAGTTATCAATAGTTATGTTTCCATTCTGGAAAGAGGTGGTTTTATGTAAAATGAATTTACTTCTGAATAAGAGGCTGCCAGTTCATCGTTTATTTTTTATTTAGACTCCATACTATATATGTAATATGTTATATAAAAGATAATCTAATTTATTCTTTTTAGATTCCTTCAGTAATCTACAAAATAGGTTCTTTGGAGACACTTTGGCTTCGCTATAACCGCATTGTTACTGTACCAGACGAGATAGCAAACCTACAAAAGTAAGAATATTACAAACAGCGCTGCGAATTTCGCGCGCCGACCAAGCATAGAAAATTTTTACCACGGACCGTCCCGAAGTCAATTATTTTCTTCAGAACTGGGAATTTCACGGACCGGGTGTCAGGCTGTGGTTTTAACAGTTCGGTTCAAATAATACCACGCCATCTCTATAATTACACCCCGCTTTAGACTGAAAATGCTGGATCTACGAGAGAATAAAATAAAAGAACTTCCTTCTTCTATTGGTAAATTACAGTCATTGGTGGTCTGTCTACTTAGCTATAATCATCTTAGTAAGATACCCAAAGGTAAGCAGTTGAGAAACAAAAGTAATAATGGAGAGAAGAATTTGGCTTTTGTCTGAGCTCTTTTTGCGAACACCGTGCCAGCTCATGGCACTTCTCACCTTACAAAATAGCACTTGCGATATGCACGCGTGCAGTTTGCAAGCAGTGGCCGTTGTAGAGAAACGCCCGGATGGGTGCCCGGGCAGGTTAAAAACTGCATCCACCCGGGCGCTTCTATGTTAGGGCCACAGGCGCGGTGTTAAAAATCCCATAATTAAGCCAGTAAGCTCCAGTATTACTCGTGAAGCCGACTGTAGTCACTCAGTTGTTTGTACGCCAGTTCTAGTCTTTTCACTTTTCTTCTCTTGCCTAATTTTATAAGTTCCTTGTTGACTGCTGAATTAGCTCTTGAGGCGGTGTACTTACTATATAAGAGTGTACTCGACAAGAACACCTAATGAACTACAAGAAAGTTCATTAATAAATAAGGGCCATTTGTACTTGACCGTGCATATATTTGCTTAACCATATTTTAATACAATTTTAGTCTAATTTAGTTTATTTGTAGAAATTGGTGATTGTTTCTTGTTAACTCAATTGGATGTACAACATAATGATCTAGTGGATATACCGGAATCAATGGGAAAACTAGAAAATCTAATGAGACTAGAAATACGGTATGTAATAGTAGTCAGGCTCTAATTAAGAAGCATGGTACGATGGCCCAGAAGTCAAACGATTTAAGTAAGATCTAAAAGGTCGCACGCGCGAGTCCTGCCCAAGGATATTTTTACGAAACGTTCCTTTGTCATTTGGGATTATCATATCTAACATTTGCCTCATAAGCTATAGTCGGGGGATGATTCGTTTGCAGAGGTGTACTGTAGAATTTAGAAGGAGCGCAGAAATCGAACGAAAATGTGCAAGCAACCGGTATAATTGTGAGCTCGCCGTATAATAAATAGACCTTTAAACTACATGAGATTTGTCCGTAGACTATAAAAAATGGTCCATTTCAAATATTCTCAAATCTGATAGTTAATTTAATTGTTACAGATACAACAAATTGACTTCAATCCCAGCAACACTTGAGAATTGTAAGAAATTAGAGTCTTTTATAGTAGAAAGTAATCATTTACAATCATTTCCTGTAAGTTTTATTCTTAAAATATTATTATTTATTTTATATTTTAGGATAATCTTCTCACTAATTTTACTAAAATGCGCGTTATTAACTTGTCTCGTAATGAATTGAACGCCTTTCCACAGGGCGGAGCAGCACAGTTTGTATCGGCGCAGGTGAGATAAATAAAAGTACGCAGTTGCGGAAATATGGAATATATAAGGGAGAATATACTTGAAGGGTTCTAGCTTCAGAAACCATTAATATTCGAAAGTATCAAGGGTAGAGCTAATTCTCATGAAAACCTGGACCTGGAGCACGATGTAGTTCATCTCAAGACCTGGGTGTCCAGCGCGGTATTACGAGCGGAGCGCTGTGTTATGAAAAATGAATGTACTTTTGGAGAAAACCCACCATATCGACCAACTTTACATTCATTTTTTATAACACCGCGCCCCGCTTGTGATAGCGCGCTATAAACCTAACTCTTAACGCAGAATATAGCTTGAGAAATGCAAGGGTTTAGTTAGAGTTATTATTATAAACTAAACCTGTATGTTTAAGTTACTTTTGAATAACTGGCCGTTATCGTTTACCCCTATCCTTTGATACAGCAACGGCCTCTATCTCCTTAACAGTTCACTTCCGACTAGTCTTTTTTAGTCACAGAGGGGGCGGTTGCGCTTTACTTCCGCGGGTGTTTTTATTATCATTTTGCTATTTAGATTGCGTACTTTTCTTTTCTTTATTTTCCAAATACGTATCGCTAACTTTTTGTAACAAAATGCATTTCCTGTGTAGAAATGGCTAGTCATCGAACATATCAATGGTGCTGATGCGGGGTTTCAAACTGAAAGAAGCGGTGTTAGAAAATAAAAGACATACGCAATAGCGGTGTTGTAAATAGAAATAATAGAAATATACGCAATGTAAATAACAGGAAAAACGCCAGCGCAGCGGTGTTAATCAACAATAATATACCCACTTTAACACGCGACTCACAGCGAAGAAATGATAATTGTAGGTGCAGCAGCAAAAATGTGCGGTGTCAATAAAAAGAAAGTTGGCATTACGGATGGGGTTAAAGGACTGGGCAGAGCTACAAAAAGCCAAAAGAAACTTACCGTATTTCAGCACCGAGTCTATCATACCTTTATAACTTTGTAAACTATCTATAGTCTGTTTCAAGAGCTAGGTGTCCTGTATCCCAGCGAGCAGCGGTGTTGTTAAAAATAAATGGAAAACCGGTGGAGTAGGAGCATTTTAGTCGAACGTATATTTATTTTTATTTAACACCGTTTCCTCCAGTATACAGCGCTGGTAACTTTTGGTACGAACTACACTACAATTATACGTCAAACCCAGCTAGCTAGTATACTAACATTTTGTTTTTCAATTAGAAAGTCACATTTCTCAGGCACAAGTTGGTATCTTTTTAAAAAATATATTAACCTCCTAGTGTTTTAATCAAGTTCCTGTTACATATATTAAATTTGTTCTTTCAGTCGATCAACATGGAGCATAATCAGATCAGCAAAATACCAATTGGAATCTTCGCAAAAGCAGCAGAATTAACGAAATTGAATCTGAAAGAAAATGAACTGCCGTCGTTGCCATTAGGTAAGAAGTTAAAGAATATAATAGAATTCAGAACTTACAAAACATAACTGGTCTCAGGGCATTTGTATAGTCTATAACAAACAAAAGACAGCAGAGCGCGCTGGTATAGGCTTCCGCAATTGCGATTTTCCAAACCTTAAACAGCACCGCGCACTGCAGTCTTTTTTTGTTATGGACTATATAACTTGTTTTCTTTTGTTTGAGGAAATAACGAAATACATCTCTCTGTTAGATATGACATTCCGGAATCATAGAGGAAGTTTACGGATAAATGTCTTAGACATGACTCGAACCCACCACCTTTCATTTACCGAACGAGTGCTCTAACCACTGAGCTACCTAGACTTCAGTCGAGCTTGCATTGCTAAGAACAAGAAACCCCGAATACTTCTTCCATCTTTCGTAAACTTTTCGTTGGAGTCAAAATATGAGATATTCAAAAGACTGTGATTCACAGTTTATTCTGCTAACTATAGTCATCTGACTAATCGCTTGCAGTTAAAGGTCTAATAAATTCAAATTGGAGCATATCTTTGCTCTAAATTTGCTCTAAGCACTCTAATAAGCTCTAAAACACTTGCAGTTCGTACCGTAACCTTTTTCACCGTCATGCGATTGGTCCACAGTCTATAACATATATGTATATATATATATTATTAATAATAAAACTATTTAGATATGGGCACTTGGACTTCAATAACAGAACTGAATCTATCCACAAATCAACTAAAAGTATTGCCTGAAGATATAGAAAAGCTGGTGAGTTGTACAGTCTGATTCAAGTGTAATAATGGAGTGTTAAAAAAGAATCTCATTGAAAATGTTTCTGAAAGTGTTCGAAAACCGAAAATATCCGCAAAATTTCTTTAAAATACGCAAGTAACACTCCATTATTCATCTTGAATCACACTATAGAAAGTTTCAATAAACTTATCGTAGATATTTTCGAACGTTCTAGCAAAATCTGTTTACAAAAACAATTCGCTATGAGGGATTCGATCGAACAACCTCCCGCTTGAAAGACAAAGCTTCTAACCACTTGATCATAAAGGCAATGTCATTTTTTACAGGTGAATCTTGAGATTCTGGTTCTCTCTAATAATCAACTTAAAAAGTTGCCGTCGCAGATTGGAAATTTAAAAAAACTAAGGGAATTGGACCTAGAAGAGAATGAACTAGATGTTATACCTAATGAAATAGGCAAGTTATAAGAAATATAATTAGTTATATTCAAGCCAGGTGGTCGAAAATGGAACCGACCAGCTATTTCATCAGAATACTCAATTTTGAATTGGCCCGGTAGCCCACCCTTGCCTGTAAATAATAGAGTTGCGCGTTTTGAACCGTTTTATCCCAACCCAGTTTCGGGATAAAACGGGTTGGGACAAAAACGGTCTTTTGGGATTCGGGTTTAGCTCAAACCCGAATTTCAACTTGGGGCTCGTTTTTTTGGGTTCGAACTCTAGTAAATACTATAAAATAGGGAATATATAGCCAATTTATTCTAAATACTTTTACCTATGTCGCACAGTATAACTGTTACCTAGTTCCGCTGGGTCAGCTCTCACTATGCGAGTCGGCCCAATTCACTGTCGGTATCTCTCAACACTAATTCTCCAACTACTATTCAAAAGTTACAGTAACCTAAATCATAAAGACTTTAATATCTTAGTTAGACTTTTGTACAATTCTGAATGAATTAACATATGAATAAAAGTAAAAAGACTGTTATTTCTCGATCTTATTTTTAGGACTTCTAAACAATTTATCTAAGCTATGGCTACAATCTAATAAATTAGTCAGTCTACCTCGAACTATTGGAAATCTAAACTCTCTACAAGACTTTAGAGTTGGCGAGAATAATCTAACAAGCATTCCAGAAGAAATTGGTGAGTAATGAAACATATATATGGTAATAACATCACTGTTGTCGGCACAACGGTGTTATTTAAAATGAATGGACATGGACAATCGTTTGATTACGAGCGTTTTCTTCAAAAGAGCATTCATTTTAATATATAGTCAGCGCCAAGGGTAATGATGGAGCGTAAATAATTCAACGCTCATCTGATCCCCTTTGGGAGCGCCGTGCCAGCATCTGGCGGCATTATTGTACTTTGCAAGTACGCGCGTGGCAGGTGCTGTGTTAAAAATCCTATAAATACGCAAGTGACACTCCATTATTGCTCTCGGTGCTGACTATATAATAGTTATAATTCTGAATACAATTAACAGTTTCTAAATACATTCTTCTTCATTGTAATTGACTAACCCATCACAAAACTTAAGTTCAAAATTTTTCATTCAGCTCTCGGGGTTTTCAAAAAGACTAAAACTGTTTTTTAGAAAGAGACACTTCATTTTCTAACATTCATCTTAAAACATATAAGTTTAAACTAAAACAATCTATCTTATTTTTCAGGCCATCTTGAGAACCTTAAATCTTTGTATTTAAACGACAACTGTTCACTACATAATCTTCCATTTGAATTAGCCTTATGTGCTTCGCTTGAGATTATGTCTATTGAATCATGTCCGCTAAGCCAAATTCCGCCAGAAATCACTGCTGGTGGTCCGTCTCTTGTTATTCAGGTCAGTTAAGATGAATAGAGAGATAGAGAGATGTGGATAAATTAGTTTGTGGAATTAATAAATATACTAAAGGAAGAAATACAAATTTATCTTAGTAGCCGTTTTATAAAACGACCGAACAATAATATAGTCAGATTCAAAAGTAATGAGGCCGTGTAGGCTGCGTATTTCGTCATTTTTAACACTGCGCCTTCTGGCATTCCACACCCGTGGCTAGGTGACAATTGTTGTTCACACCGGGAATTTTGGTGAATACGACAACTGAACAAGGAAAAACCGAGAATCCAATCCTGCAGATGAATACTAGAACTGTGGGGCTCGGCGCGCTCAAACGGTACACATCAGTGGGCTCGACTGGTCTCCGCCCCGGCACTCGGTTGTTCGCGAAGAGACGAGCCTGGTTACTATCATTCGACATCAACTCAATTTTATATAAATTATCCTTATATTTGCTAGTCCGTTATTAAATATTCCGATTTCAGTACCTGAAGATGCAGGGCCCGTATCGAGGAGTCGTCGTCACTCAGTAATCCCGCCCACAAGATTCATCTAGAGCTCCGCCCCTCTGGCCGCCTAGGCTCCGCCTCCACCTCCGCCCCCTCCTAACATGCCACGCCCACTGTGATTCCGTGCATGTTGTGATCTACTTTCTTCTTCTTCGTTTTCTTCACTTTTCTACAGCATTTAACCCTCCATTTGCTCTTTTTATGCTCATTTGAATATTCTAAACGGGTTTAAATAACTATCGGCGATTCTAACAGTAAATAGTATATATTAACTGGCGCGGTATCCTCCTTGGCAGCATCGGTGTAATAATGAATGAAGAGATTTTGAGTATTTTCTTGAAAAGTACAGTCTCTTTTGTTTAACACTACCACTCTCGAGGATACTGTGCGCGAAACCGAGTACTTCATAAAGACTATTAGATAAATATTACCTGCAGAAAGTATTTTGTATATATATAAATATAAATAAATATCGAATTTATAGTTGTATTTATTCCTTTGTGTAGTTTAGTTTTTGTGAAAACAAACTAAAACTCGACCAATAAACCGAAAAAGAAGAAAGAAAGCATTTCCGGCGGAAGACACATTAATAAAAATAGATTAATAATGTTTATCATTTAAATTTGTGGGTGCTGGTAGGAAGGGACAGTGTTATTCGAGAATATACTAAATTACGTATAGTGTGGGCTGGGAATACAGGATTCACTCGGATATACGGTATGCAGTGCTATAAATTAACTTGGGACATATATGTGATTTGTTATAGTCCATAACAAAATAAAGACTGCAATGAGCGGTATTGTTTAGTAAAATTAAACTTTTATCATTTGGTTAGATTTTTGTATGTTGTCAGAAAAATATTATTGTACTAGTTTTATTTTGTATCATGTCAAGAAAAAGACAAATACGCAATTGCGTAAGCCTACGTATACCACCGAGCTCTGACTTCTTTTGTTTGTTAAAGACTATAGTAAGTACGAAGAAAAAATGCTTCAAACATCATCTTGTTCAAACTACCGGGACGCAAATGTGCGGCGCAATGTTCGCATCACATAAGGGATGGCCATCCCGGGCAACAGTGTGGCCAATCTATATTTAAACTAAATACAGGCTTTCACTAATGGCATTCGCTTGTAACTGAATTGTTAAGGCAACTAATTTTAATCTCTAAAAAGGAGTTATCTCCAAATCAATTGGAAATTAACATAAATAAATTATTTATTGTTTATTTTATAAATATTTATGTTAATTGGCCACTAGCTTCCTTCTTCTTCTGTATCCGGAAGATGCTTGAGCTGATTTCATCGAAGCAGCCTCTTCGCTGTCGCTGAACTTCAAGTCAGAAGGCTTCTTTTTGTCATTTTCGGGCTAAAAAATTATATTTAGAATGGATGTAGTTATTTGAAGTAGGACTAGTGCAATATTGATGGTATAGACATAGGTTTCTGCCGCGCGGTATCCTGGGGAGCACCGGTATTACAATAAAATAGATGTAGTTTCGAAAAAAAAGGCTCCCATTTTATCGTTTTTCATTTCTTTTTATAGAACGCCGCTGCTCTGTAAAGAAGCTAAGTAGCTGCAAAAGACTATATATCAGATATAGGCACTGCATAAATTCAGCTTATTCAGCTTCACTAGGCCTTGTTTTGCAATAAAAGGTGCATTTTGTGCCAGTAAATATATAGAAATTAATAACAGTTATAGATTATAACAATTAAAACGATATATCCAGTAACGAACTTTCCCATTTCTTCGTTTTTGCTTATTGTTGTATTTATTTACATGGTTTTCCCTTTCCTAACCTACCTTATAAGACCTTTCCGGACAAGGACAGTATGCCGCATTTGCTCCAGGTACTCCACTGCCTCCGCCCTGTCCATTTTCTCCAGGGTGGCCTGGCTTTCCATTCTTTCCCGCTTTTCCTTGCTTTCCCGGTACTCCTGGTTCGCCTTGTTTGCCGTCTTCTCCGGCGGATCCAGAATCACCTTTAGCTCCAGTAGGACCTCGGGGACCGGGTAGACCTCTGGCTCCCTTAAAGAAGAATAGTTAAACAATTATGTAGGACGATAGGTAATTTTTAATTTTCTACAAGAAAAACTGTGATTGTATCAATTATAAACGAATAACATATGATAACTTTTCTGCTTTTTAATTGTACTTTCGGAAAATAAACATTTATTATTATTATTCTATGTATTTTATATATGGTTCAGTGGCGATTGACACGACTTTGACGCGAGCTTCAAATTACGGGCGCTTGGCAAGCATATCTTTGCGTGCCGTGCCAACCGCTTGGATTCTGTCGAGCCGTTGACGCTGTTCCCAGGACTCCGAATATAATGTATAGTGATAATGTATCGCCCTCAATAAACCCAGAGCTGGTTATCCGGCCGGCCCGGCCTGACCTCCAAATGTTCAAGCCGGTCCGGATAGCCACTACAAAGTGTTCAATAAGTTTCTGTAATATGTCCACACAACTTGGTTTTTATGAGAAAATTAGTCTATATAAGGAAATAGATTCCTGGAGAAAGGCGGTGTAATTTAAAAATAAGAGGAAAATCAGTGGATTGAAAGCCTTTTCTAAAAAAAGTAGATTTAGTTTAATCTAACACCGCAGCTCCCCTTAGATACCGCGTAGGATACCGAGCTCCTAATACAGACAATAGTTGTTGTTCCACATACCTTTCCTCTTACTCCATCTTTTCCATTATCTCCCGCTTGTCCTTTTGATCCTATTGCTCCGGCTGCTCCAGCATCTCCAGAAGGTCCAGTCGACCCCTTTTTACCATCTTTTCCTTTAGGTCCGACTGATCCTGGTTTTCCAATTGGGCCCGGCCGGCCGTCTGGCCCGGGTGGTCCAGATGGTCCTGCTGGCCCGGCGAGACACTTTATGCAATTCGATTCAGAACCACGGTGATCGTCTTCATGGATGTTACCGTCACTGAAATAAAAGAAATCGAATTCAATTAGAAGGAATCAATAAATTTAGAATTCCCATCTCGCAACACTATTTCCTTCAAAGTATAGTCGACGGCCTAGGCTTGTGCAAGGGTATACGGTACGAACTGCAAATTTTATTGGAGCGCGGTCGAGCAATGGCGCGCAAAACGCGGACTAGTCAATGATGAAATCAATGTACAACACAACATCTAACTTATTTTTTGAAACAAATTTATCTTAGCGAATATAACTATTTTGCGCGTTTTAAACTGAGCACTTAGACGTTTAACTTGCATATCGTTTGTCCGCCGAATATAAACACGCAACTTTTCATAAAAACACGCATAAAATAAAAATTGATTAAAACAGTTGTGATTTGAGGTAGTATTGTCGCTTGGTTCATACGCATTTGAGAGAATATTGATAGCTTATTCAGTATCAGGTCTCCTACACTGGTTTCCAAAGAGAAATGGTTTCAGATGAAAATCAATGGATTTTTCAATAAAAGGCTCGCAATCAACCGACTTCCATTTATATTAATCTAACACCATCTCTCCCGAGGATACTGTGCTGAATCTTACTCTTGCCACTTATGTATTTATGTTCTCGATCCTTATTTATCCATCTCACATACCTTCCTGGTTCTCCAGTAGTTCCATCTTCTCCGGCGTCACCTTTGCTTCCGGGTGGTCCATCTGGTCCTTTAGGGCAGTTTACCGCCTTCTTACCGCATTTACAGGAGGAATCCCTCTTTGTTCTTCCGAATGCATCTTTTAGAGTGGACGAACCGACGGGAAGATGTTCAACCAAAGAAGACCAGCTGTCGTCATGTAAACTCTTAAATGAAGAAGATTTGGTACAGAGATAGAGTTTTAACGGGCAGGGCCGCCCAAAATTGCTAGCCCCGGCCCAGGCCAGCCTGTTTAGAAAGGTCCTTCCTAGAAGTAGAGACCGGCGGCCACGCCACCTTTCTCGGCGCGCCTTACAATGTATATTTTGGCACACGATTGTACAGTAATCGCCCCGAAGTGAACATTAATTAAAAAAATGAGTTCTACCAAAGCACTTATGGATTGTTTATCTTTTTTTATGTATTTCAACTAATACTCGACCAACTAATCGATATAAACAGGAAAACTAATGATTTTACAAGAATAACCATGGTTTTTAACACCCTCGATTCAACAAAAGTGCTCAAACTTTAATATAAGGAATCATACATTTTTTGTTTTTTGATATGTTGTTCAGCA
>JAQGAV010003754.1:0-11722 GCA_034691345.1 Phasmarhabditis papillosa | reverse complement strand
AATCTTCCTCCGCCATATGAATCTCAATTGAGAATGGTTCCAACTCCAAGGAGACAGACTATTCCAGCTTCAAACTGCGCTCAAGGACCAAGCAGTCTTCTGATTCAAGGCCAAGGGGAATGCAGCAGTACCTTAGCCCAGATGAAAGCAGATCACGAGAAGAAATACAATCTTGGCAAGATTCCTGCGCTACCGAATATCGATTCTAGAAGCAGAAGGAACTCAAGTGTTTCGGCTACGACTACTCCTAAGAAAACTATAGGGCCTGTCGGGAATTCACCCGCTCAGAAAACTATAGATCATATTATAACCAGAAGTGGAAGTAATCGCTACAAGAAGAGCACTTCTTAGAAACGACTGATGAAGTTATTTATTACTTAGATCAGTAGGGTCTCAGCTACGAAACTGGTTTGAATACGGATCTGATGAAGCATCTGATTGATCAGAAAGGCCGTATTACTACTGTAATTGTAGTCAATGCTGATGAAAGGAGCACCAAATCTGGAGAACCTTGTTGGCTGATGTTCACGGAAGATGGCAACCTAGATGTTCGTGACCACAGGCAGATCAACATCGACCAAGCTGAGATTCGGGAAGCCAGACTCAAACGAGTAGGGCTAGAAGCCGAACAGCGTACAGCAGATGCAGCAGACGCAGCAAGGCGTAACCAGCCACCTCCAGCACCTACGAACAATACAGATGCTCAGATTCAGAATATGCGGGATAGTTTCAGACGGCTATCAGTCAGTAGAAACAGTCGAGGCAGATCGGAGAGTAGAAACAGTGGTCACGGAGGCAGATCTGAGACGCCTATAATGTCTCAGGGTCCCTCTAGCAACAGGCAAATTTCAGATGATCGGGATGTTGCTCAAGCCATGGGAAACATGACACTTCGTAGTCAAGACAGAGGCCCAGAGGTCGGTCGCTACGAAGGACGTGTAACTCATTCGGAACATGGCCAAAGGAATGAAAGCCGTCAGAGTTCTAGATCAGAAGCTAGACACCGAGATGATTATTCAAATTATGGTCAACAACACCGTTCTTGATCCGGATACCATGGGGATTGCGGTAAGGAGAGTCGAAGCAGCTGTACCAGAGCCAGAAGTCCATGCCGTTGCAACAACTGTACCAGAAATGACCGTTGTAGAAGAGCCTCGAGAAGCAGAAACGATTATCGGGAGCCGAACAGAGGTTGCAGAGATTTCTCGGAGAACTATAGATCGGATGACAGCTACCATTCTGATTCAGATAATGACTGCGGGAACAGAAATCCTAATCAATGGGAATCTGCAAACCACAGGCCAAGAAGCCGCTCCAGAAATGACTATCAGTCTGGTCACAATCAGCAGCGCAGTTACTCTAGGAATCAGGGCAACCATCAGGGCAACCAGAGAGCAACTATTGAAGTAGTTGAGGAAAGCATTCAGCAGCCTCCTGCGGATATAGATGTCAATCGAGCAGACCGTATCCAGGATTACGTAGACAGACGCAACAAGTTTGGTGCTCAGTTTTTCGTTCCGGAACCTCAAGCGGCAGAACAAGAAGATCGCCCGGTATCTAGAAATTCGCTTGCGGAGGTTGGTCAGGACTTTGAAGTAATTCAGATGCCAGAGCCAGTAGCTGTTCGGGAATTCCCCATCGAAGTGGTGAATGCTCCTATGGAAAGAGATCTGCGAATTATGGAAAGGCCAGAGCACTTCGAGATGCCCTTGTTCTACGGAGATCTTAATGCTCACTGGCATGCACTGGCAGAAGAAAGGAGAAGAGTGTTTGGAAGTGCAGCGGTAAATCACATCAGATCGGGAGACCGATTTGCGCCGAGCGGCCAACTTCTCAAGGATGGCTGGGAAGATCGAATTTTTCCAAAATTCCAGAGAAGTCAGTATACCAATGATGATATGAATTGGAAATCTTTTGGGTATCATCCGCAGGTATCTCAATATGAAGCCACTTTCATTCTGCTGCACCCAAAGGATCCAATCGGGAGACAGTACCTCGACAGAAAAGTAGATGTCACAGAGAATGGGTGTACTATGTCAAAACCGATGTTGACTTGGTCTACCATTCCAGCTACTCAAACATGATTTCCTGGTCCGTTCTACTATAGGAATCGATTCGAGAAGCAAGAGTGTGACAACAGGACTTGCCCACACTACAGATGCCACATCTGCGGTTTTTTCAACCACAGAGAAGGAGATTGTCCGATCTCAATCTACCACAGAAGGACCTTGCTGCGCCTACAGAAGAGATGTTTCTTGTGTACACAGCTGTATCAAGAAGATGTGCTCCACGAATGCCAATACCTTCTTGAAAATGGATGCCATTGGTGTGGTTTGTTCGGTCACCACTCGTCTATCTGTGATAGCGTTCAGCATTTACAGTCTTTGTTCAGACCTAATATTTATTTTGGGCTAGAGCAAGGATTCAAAACGGATTACTATTGTGTTGAACGTTCGGGATTCACGCCTGAATACATCAAAGAGCTTCGCAAGCAGTACGTGCCTAACCCAGTACATCATGGAAAGTTCATTCAAGCGGTTCAAAGATACGACTGGGAGCGGGAATTGTGCTACAGAACGGCAACTGCTACGGTTAAAATTTTTGATATCACTGCTGGACAAGCTATCAGAACTTGGCCATTTGTGACTGTTCTCAACTTATATGGCTCACAGGAACGTATCGGCTACATGAACAACGTCGAGCGTTATGGAATTCAGATTTGGACTGAGAAGGAAGCTCGACCACTTCCAGCAGATTGGCAGAACAGAAGAGCGCTCATTTAACAGAAGAGCTGAGAAGATTTCGGGAACCATTTCGGAAACATTTTCTTTAATAAAACTTGTGTAAATTCAAATGGTTCTATTTGGGCGGGTTGGTTTTCACATGCTTTTGGGAAAGGGAATGGCTTCAACCGGAATGGAGCGACGGACAAATCGGGACGGATTTCAACTTCGCATCAAGCAAGGACTCTTTCGGAACTCATCTTGGAACCTTCAGGTTTTCTGAAATATTTCTGAAATTCTTTTATTTTAGCTAAAAGATCCTGTGAGGCAAGCCGCTGGTATTCGTCGAATATATCAGTGTTCAAAAGATGCTGTTTTTACGGCCAAGCCTTCTTTCAAAAGACTCGTACGAGCACACAGTTAGTTTTCTGGAATTAAAAGACTCCATATGGGGCAAAAAGTTTATCTTTTTTTTTATTTTTGGAACTTACTGATGTTCGGAGAAGTCGGAGATGGAAGAAGCAAGTCAGCTCTACAACCATCAACATCTAGGGATCAACTGTTGGATCGTTCAGAAGAGGTACTGCAGTTTTTTCTCTTTTTGTTTTTGGGGGCCGGAGCCCGCTTCGCTTTGCTTCGCAGAGTATTTCGGAAGCAGAATTGTTCGGAAGTATCAGAAGAAGATCGAGAAGTAGTACCAGGTGGCGGTCCACGCGGAGTTATAATAATGTTTATTAAACAAGACTGTACAATACAATATCACAGACTGGTTACAGAAAATCTTGTTTCTATGGAAAAAGAGGTAATGAAAACTGTAGTAAAAAAGGATAGAAAAAGTTGAGAATGAGCAAAAATAAACAAAAAAGGGAATATTGGGAAACTAATGTTAAATATGTGCTTATTTAAATTACCAAAGGAGATTTAAAAGAAAGAAAAATTAAAACAAAGATAACTCAATGGCAGCAAGAGATGTGTAGAAGTAAAATAGAGCTAGTGATACCGCAACACGCAAAGAACAATCTACCAAAAACATAAAGCGAATCTCAACAAAAATACAAAATAGGAAACATATAAGAGCGTTAAGATATAAAAGTTCAAAATAAAATGAAATTAAACTTTGTAAGGAGAAATAGGGCGGGTGTTACAAAGGAAGAGCGTGAGGTATGAGTGGACGAGGCTCATTTTTGGTGGAAGCGGACACCTTAGACCTCATTACGTTACCGATGTAATGCACCGAGTGGGATGGGGAAAAGGAGAAAACGGGTAAAATGAGATAAACAAGAAGATAATAAAATTACTAGTTAAAAAAGTACACAAGTAGCAAGGAATCAAATAATGTGGAAACATAGACATTGGAAATAAACCAAAGTGAGTAAAAAAGAAATACATACGGGAATGTGAGGGGCACCACTAGCTTAAAATTAGAGAAAACACAAGATTTGCTGCCAATTAAGAAAGAAAAAAAAAGGAAAGGAAAAGGAATGAAATTCCTTTTCCTTTTCTTTTTTTTTCTACTAGAAAATATACTAGAAAAACTTGATAAACACCATACCAATATGGGCATGTCATATGTAGAGTGGGCCGCATTCACCACTTGAGCTTCATTCATATTGAAGTTATAGTTCAAGTCTACTATTCTCATCTTCCGAACAAGTTTCTCAGAAGAAAGAGGCCATTTGAACAAAGTAATTTTGTTGAGTATGAATGATATTTAACTGACCAGTTAAAAAATAAACATATAGCAAGCTAGATTTAAAAATAGTTGTTTTATATTAACAATTCATCTGAAACAGACAACAAATCCACAAATCGGTTAGCTCTACAAAATATTCCTAGGGTTTACGGAAACAAAGCTTCCGCTTCTTTATTTATCATCTAGATGCTGTATCCACCAGGATAATTGCAAGTATCCTACAGGAATTATCATCCTTTAAACTGAACTTCAATCAAAGTCCAACTGACTCGTTCACAGCACAGCCAATAATTATCTGCCTTTACATAACCGATATTCTTTAATAAAATATTAAATATACCTCTGTATCACATGCCATTCTAACCGTATTTGATTACTGAAGCCACCTCAACTATAATGTAGCGAAGTAATTCAATCGTTGTACTTTTTACTACACCAGAAGTCGCAGTGTCGAAACAGCTCAGTTTCTGAAGAAGCCACGCCCCCAATTCTATTCATTTCTAAGAAATCCGTCTGCGGAGAATGTTCCTTAATTTTGAAGCTGCTTCATCGAACTCTGGAGTTCCTTCTGGTAACCACGGGAACCACTCAACTCAGGGTTATGGGGGTGAGTAAAAGGGAGCTTATATTGAGCTACAACCGGAAAATCTTGTATCCATAAAGGTTTTGAATATTTATATATTTACTTGATTCAATTCAATTTGAATATATATATATTTTCAAAATAAAGTCGTACAATTTTGAATATTTGAATATATATAAAACACAAAGTTGCCTTTATTTTGAGCTTCTATAAATCGTGATTCTCTGGGATACATCGTTCACGGAGGCCTCTTCGATCTCTGGGCTACTCAACTCCCTATTACAATTATCCAAATCATCCAAACCATGATCAGTTTTCCAAATATAACATTTCGGATGAGCATAAATATGTTTCAGGAGGAGCGATGGTTAAAGACACTACATTCTGGGTTTTCTTTGTTATCCGTAATACTCTATCGGTAGTTACGAGTCTACTGAGTTTAGCAGTATTAATCACAATATTCATAGACAAAGATCGTCGTAGGCTAAAGGTAACTAAGAACTTTATAAAACTTCCAAGCTTATTTTACAAGAACTTGAACCTAAACACTTGTTAATATAAAAGTTGATCTTTAAAATCGCGGTATCACATCAAACTCTTTAGTTTCTCATACCGTCATTTAATAAATATAACTAACTAATCTTTCTATTTCAGATACCTTTCTATCAAATAATGAGCGTTTTTATGTTTACAATGTTTATTGTTGGTATTTCTTCTTTTTTGTTCTCGATGTTGGCTGAAGGTCTGCTTATGGACTGTCCTGTAATAGCTACAGTATCCACGGTAAGAAGATGTTCTTGAAAATGTTTAGTTTATATATTAAAACATGGTGAAAAACTTTTATTGTTTTCTTGAAACTTTGTTACAAAGCTTAGAATACTTAGACAAGGATTCAAGATACTAGGGTCAGATTTGGGAATGAGCGGGCCCGGGAGAGGTCGTGAAGAAAGTGTGACAAAACAATTTTTTGGATAGTCCATAAAAAATTACTGCCGGGGTTTTCGGCTCGATAAATGCCATTCCTGACTAGGGTGAAACGATGGCTGATTCTGAAGAATAAGCTATGCTGAGCCTCTTTTACTTATTTTAGTTAATTGATATATTCTCCAGTTACTTTTCTGTTCTTTTAATGTTCCTTCTTGGTCTAAACAGAATGACATCGCTTACTATGAGCAATTTGGATGAATACATATTCAGACCGTAAGTATCCGGGGTACCTTAATCAGGCAGGGCCGGCCCGGGCCACTAGTCAAAAGTTCAACCCCCTCAGAAGTGAATAGTTTTGCAAATTTCCCAGAAACCTACTACACTTGAATTATTGTATTGAGTGGGAAGTTAGATTTTGAAATAACCTACCAGATAACTTCAAATAACACAGTTTCTGTCTATTCAAGTGGTTTAATATACTCTTTAATGAGAATTTTTGTGAGCAGGTGCAGACAGTGTGACTACATAGTCCTGTTTTTGAAGCTGTCTTTTAACTAGTTAATGAAAACACTTAAGATATTTCGTAGAGTTTTAGAACAGCTGTTTTATATAAGTAAATAAAGAAAATAGAAAAACAAACATGAATAACAAGAATAACTGATTACAATTAAACTTATTTGAGAATTACGAAGCTGACACCGACTATGGAATCTTATTCTAAAATAATGCCTGTTAATCGTTTCCATGAGACTATAGTAATTTCGGACTGTACAAATACCATTAGACCTTCAACTACGAAGGTACCGTAACTCATTTCCTTATTCAGGCAAATTCTCTTCCCGGTAATGGCTTTGTTCGCTGTTGATTCGGGCTGACCCGCAGTGGTTCTTTAGCGAACTGGGCCGTTAAAAATGCCTGGTCGGGGTCTCAATCAAAAGGGATAACGTAGCTCCTTGTAATTCACAGTATTGTCAGTTTTGTATAAGCATTAAATTACATTAGATTGTTGATATTTGTGTTCTTAGAATGACGGAGCAGAAAAAGAAGAGCCGAACCAAGAAGGGATCAAACCCAAACAGAATAACTAATTAAGTAAGTGTGGAGGAAGCGGAAACCGAAGTAAGCGATGAATTAAGGAAAGAATAATGGAACAATGATGAATATCTAACAGAACTCCAACCTGCTACCCTAATCTTAGCGGACAAGTGGTCTTATCACTGTAATAACTTGTTTGTCTTTCTAATAACTAACAATATAAATCTTTAGTTCTTATCCTTATTATAAAGCTAGACGAGAACTTCGACAACTGCCTTACTCCCTTAACAACATACAACATATTTAATAGTTTTGCTATATTTCAATAGAATACATTGTTTTCAACATAAGCCTTATGACATTTCTTTAGACAAAAATTATTCTAATAAATAGTTTCTAAAACTTCTAAATTAGCAAAGTCTAAAAGAATGGAAATATACTTTGTAAAAAGAATAATAATATAAATATTGTTATTTAAGAAGTTGCCGGTCTCCGCAAACTGTTTGTGGAGCAATTGGCTATGCTTTGTCCACCAACAAGCAAATGCCGCGCTTTTGAGGAAAACCCTAAGAAGAATCGATATATGGTGAGTTGAGAAGGATATAAATGTTATTAGAATACCCGTTCCCAACTTTCTCGAAATTTTTGGACCTCAGCCCTTCCCGGGCCAACTTTTGCATTGTGTGGTTACTGAAAAGAAACTGGAAGATACATATCGGTTTTCCATAAATAGCTATCCTTAATTTCTAATTACTCTGTATATTTAAGGATATTGTCTGTCTGGAGGCCACGCGGGTTGTTCTTCAAAAGGAAAACCCCACAGATTCTGACTACATTCATGCTAATTGGGTTAATTTCGAGATGCACGACCGCAAGTTTATAGCGACTCAGGTAGGAAATTGTTAAGAAGCGAGAGGTCGGGGGTTCAAACCCCGCTGCGTGCAGTAGTTTTGCACACCAACTGATTTACAGGGACCTATGGACCATACCTGCGATGACTTTTGGAGAATGATTCTACAGAATAAATGTCCAACAATAGTTAATTTAACAAAAGTAAGAATATTTTTAGAATAATCATTCAAATAATAATTTATTTTAGATTATCGAAGATGGTAAACCAAAATGCGCCCAGTATTGGCCGGAGAAGGCAGGCGACTATGCAAAGTTTGGAACAGTTCAGATTATTAACAAAAAGGTAACTTTATATTTAAATTTAAATATAATATTTAATATATAATAAAAATACTATATATTTCTGTTTTAGGTTGAAGCTGATGACGACAAATTTACTATTTATACACTGGACTGTGTTATGGACAACTGTTCTGACGGACATATTGGTTGGTAATAAAAAGAGTTAAAGGACTGAATTAAAGTGAAACTGCGAATAACAATATAGTCTGATTCAAGAGGAATAATGGAGTGTTACTTGCGTAGTTTAAATATAGTTGAAGGAACCATTATTATTCTTGAATAGAACTATACCTAGACCAATAGTCTTGCCAAATCTTTTGTTTCTGTATTATCTATATTTCTATATTTCTATATAGTCAATCGCTGTATTCTATGTCGTGTCGGGGAAATCATGCCTAACTATGACTGCGACTGACTGAAAACGGCGTCATTTCACGAGCCGGCTCTCTTCCCACTCCTGAGAGTGCCGGCTTGTGAAATGACTATGGGTTTTGAAATTATGAATATGACTATACTTTTGAAGTAAAATAGATGATTGACAGTAACTTCATTAACAAGACTATAATATAGTCTATCTCAAGATCTAGAAGACTATAATATACACTGCGCCCCGCTGGTCATACCGCACTGGAAACCTAGGTCTTGGGATAGACTATATTTTCAGTTAGTCATTACAACCCAATACTTATTTATGTCTTTCGCTGCAATACCACCAATGTTTAGTTGTTTCTAAAGTATTGGCAACTGGGCTAGGAATCTTGATTCAGTATAAGAATGGACATATCCGATATCCTCAGTTTTCATGTGTCTTCCAAGACTACAACTAATTTCCTTTTAGTAAAAATGATCCATGTTACCTCCTGGCCGGATAAAGGTGTCCCGTTGAGTGGAATGATGATACTCCGTATGATCAGATGCATTACAACGGTAAGAAAAATATAAGAAACGAGGAAATTTAAAGGGTGGTGTGGCCTTGCCCTGTTTGGATAGGTTTTGAGACAAGAAGCAGCAATAGATGGGGAAATAAACTAAGAATTCCTCAAAAGAAGCTTAATAGGAGCTTCACTAGATTGTGGATCTAGTAGGAGCATTGTCTGGCAACAGAATCAAAGCTTCGTTCAGCTGCTACTGAAGTAAAGTTACTAAGAGCTGCCAGATTCTAGCTAACTTGAACCCAACCGCTTTGGTTAAAGAATATTAACAATAAACTTTCATTAGTAGTTAACATTTTGAAGGGAATAGTCAAAATAACTATTGTGATACTAATATTATTAATAAGTAATAATATTATTATATATTTGTATAGGTTGACCCTCTTGCCGTGGGACCAGTTGTTGTTCATTGCTCGGCCGGTATAAGCAGAACTGGCACAATAATACTGATTGATGTTATATTGCAAAGATTATTTAAGAACCAAATGAATGTCGATGTAAGTTATATTAATAAAAATATTATAATAAAACTATTGTCGTAAGTAAACTTTATTATTCAGCTAGCCGAAATGTTCAAATCGCTTCGTCTTCAACGTGCCTCTTGCATTCAAAAAGAAGGTCATTTTGTATTCATGGTAATGACGATACTCGATTACATTAAAGTAAGTTAATAAAGTAACACTTAAATACTTTAATTATTAGTTTAAATTATACTATTAATACTATTATATTTAGGCCCGCCTTCCGAATAAGTTCAACGAGAACATAGACAAATTCAAGACTGAATTCAAGGTTGCCGCAATGAATCAGAATTAAACTCCGCCCACTATCGATTGATCTCATAATTTGTGTCCGAATACTCTTAGATCAATAAATCTTTCAATATAAATATTTTGTTTCTGTTTATGGTATACTTTTTAAACTAAAATGTTCTTTAATTGTCTTTTAGTTAAGTTCTGTAAAACTTAAAAGAAGAGTTTGCTGAATTCCTCAACCCTTCGGGAATAAAACGTATCTTGCTTTTAAAGTTTTGTGATTGACCATAGTTGTATAATCTAAACACAAAGGCAAGTCGGTTGTTAAGTTTAAACCCGATTCTGATACGGTAGTTGTTGGTGTCCTCTTGTTCGGCCAGACACGGCTATCAGGATATATTCCTTATTGTCGCCCACTCTACTAATGGAAGTTTAATTTTACCACAGAGTCCATATGTTAAATGAAAGTAGAGACGATAGCTTAAGGAAAAATATTTAAAAAAGCACGAAAATTTCACGTCATGCATCGTATTAGCTTTTTCCAAATTTTGGTTCAGTGAGCAAAAAATGCGCCAAAACTTGGAGTGAGCCGTCGTTTGAATCAAGTCAGATTGCACCACGATTATGCCGTGTGCCTGCAGTCTTTTTGTTGTGGTCTATAGCAGTTTATCGGTGAATGTTCAACAACCGCCCCGTTTGTCCACGATACTTCTGTTCTGAACTGATACTACCTCGACGGAATCACCAAAATATTTTGAACATTATTTCCATAATTTCAGAATATGTTTTGCCGCTGCTTAGTCTGTGTTTTTAGGACTATCCTAAATTCAATCATTAATTAGACGTGAAACTCCCCCAGGAGCAAGTACTGATACCAATTCGACTGCAATATAGTCATTTTACGGCATGCTAAACTATAAAAGACCTTAAATTCTTTAAATAACCCCGAATTGATAAAACTCGTAGTAAAAATGCAAAAAAATCAATCCTTATAAGGATATACACTCCCGCTACCCGACTATTAGTCTGGTGCTTTTATAACTAAGGAACTTCAATCAATAATTTTTTTTCAATGAGTTCCTTGTGCTGAGAAATGGCTAATTCAAAAAAAAAATTTCAAAAATAACCAAAATTTGCTTATTAATTCCTGAAAACCCAGGAAAAGGCTTGAAAACCGGCCTACACCGGCCCGGCCCGGCCCGGCCGGTGCAAAAAAGTCGGCCGGGCCGGGTTAACAGCTCTGGTGAACACTACTTTAATTACGATAACATTAGTTGTACACTACTAGGGTATATTTTATGATTATCCGAATTTCAATCAATAGTTTAGTCGAAGTTTCTAAAAGGTTTGCCTACTTTTATTTCAAGATTCCGTCGATTGACAGATAATTATTTTGTTTGAAGGAAAGTTTAGCCAATTCAACTTTTCAGTCCAAGAAGATTAGTATCACTTTACGGCATTCCATAAAAGGCCATACATGCCCCAATAACCCAGAATTAATAACTACTTATATAATATAGGGGCGTGTGAAAACTGATCGAGATGCGAAAAGTAAGAGAGCCGCGTTTGAATGAACGTGTAACGGATAACTGCGACCATAAAATTTATATTCAAAAACACTTTCTCGAGTTTTCTTTGAGGACAGCCCAATGCAACGCTACTTGAATAACGTTATGTCACAGGTGAGTGACTCACGCTGCTGAAATTTATTAAAAATTACCCATCTTAACACCCAAGAATATATTTTAACTCAAAAAGGATAAATTTATTAATAAATTAATTAAAACTAATATTAAACAATAGTACCCTATACATACAATAATACAGAGATCATTCACAAGATCAAAATATAAAACATCCCTACGGGTTAAGCTGAAAGG
>JAQGAV010003753.1:0-11730 GCA_034691345.1 Phasmarhabditis papillosa | reverse complement strand
ATTAGGTTCCGCCGAGATTCGAACTCGGGTTACTGGATTCAAAGTCCAAGGTGTTAACCGCTACACTACGGAACCATATAGATTGTAGCAAATATCTTTCTTATATTAGCATGCGCAGTCGGTGTCCTGAACTTATCAAGAGACAAAGTGTATAAAAACAATTTATTGAACATTTGTAAAGATAAAAGTGAAGAACGTTCAAAACCTATTATAATTAAAGTAATTAAGCTAGTTTGCGTAGGTTAACATGATTAATTTTTACATTTTACATTATGATTCAATAGTAATAATGTAGTGTTACTTGCGTACTTATATGATTTTTAACACTGCGAAAGCATGTAAATGGCACCCGAGTACTTTTGCGTGTACGGTGAGATTGCTCCACGAACTAGCACGGGGGGCCCGAAAAAACGTGAATAAATTACACTATTAATACTGTTGAATTAGTCTACATCCTCTAATTTCGGGCGTTCTGTCAACCGGTTCGTCGAATCAGTGTCTATATCCTCTAATTTCGAGCGTTCTGTCAACCGGTTCGTCGAATCAGTGTCTATATCCTCTAATTTCGAGCGTTCTGTCAACCGGTTCTTCGAATTATTGCTCCTAGCCTCGACTTGAAGTTGAAGTTGTTTAAGGCGTTCGATGCCTATACAAATCATACAACAAACGAAAATCAAAAAGAAGATAAAAAGAACGTCCATTATAGTACGGAATATTGGACTCATTGGTTCGTTGTATGCAGCTGTGCACGATAAAGTGCGGGGAGTTGTGATATAGCACGTGAAGCGAACCTAAATATAGTCAATAACATAAGTATAGTTTTATTTTGTATCATGACGAGATAAAGACAAATACGCAATTGCGGAAGCCTATATATACCACCGCGCACTGATGTCTTTTGTTTTGTTATAGACTATAGCTGGTTGGTTATTTTGGAGTGAATGTGGCTAACTTGATAGTAGCATGATTCCGAATTTGTTTCTTATTGTTAACACTAAAGAGTATAGTCAGCGCCAAGAGTAATGATGGAATATAGAGAATTCAACCTTCGTCTGAGGCCTTTTTGCGACCACCGCGCCAGTATTTGGCGGTTGCCCTAAGTTCAATATTGTACTTTGCAAGTATGCGAGTGCAATTTGACTGCAGCTTCGGCGTTAAAAATCCTAAAAATTCGCAAGTGACCATTATTACTCTCGGCGCTGACTATTAATAAACTCGCTTGATTCAACTGAATTATCAGCACGGCTCGCCGCGCCCCAACGCAACGATGCATAGCAAAATTGGAGAGCGAAAACTTGGTGCACGATTCCTGGGTTCATTTGATATTCAACTTGTGTTTATTTTGGTACCATTCCATAGCCCGTAATCTGGTCTAGGGAAATGAGTATTTTGGGAAATATTGGTTCAGTCGTTTCAGAGAAAAATTACCTTTAAATTAAAAAAAAAAGGCACAGTCATTTGACCCCACTGCGGCCGTTGGCGACCCGTGTCAGTTAATAGTGCACATTGAGCATTAATCATTTTCAAATTTTCGAACAGCTGTATAACCTTACTGAAGACTTACAAAGTTGTAATGATTGTCAGTCCAGACCAAACGAGTTTCCAGTTTGTTGAAGTGCGAGATGTAGTACTGAAGTAAACTTGTTAGAGGCAAACTAATAGAATCCTTATTTGTATAATATTTATCGAAACATTTTCAGAAACCTATTTTTATCCAACTCGAGATCGGTTAAAACTCCCCGTAGCTGCAGAAGGTTTGGGAAACCAGCAGCTTAATTATCCCATGTTTCGTGCACTCAAAAATTAAATATTAGAAAGGAGCCGTCTCTGCTCAGAATATTCCGGAATGAATGGACAAAACCCAACCTCGAAGATCTCTACTATTACTGTGATACGAGTGATAGAGGAAATAAAATACTTAAAATCGGTTGTAAACAACAATTCTGTCAGATTTTGAAGGACACGGTTACTAATTCAACATACCGTTGTTTTATATATAATATCATTCGATACGTAACCGCCTTCTGTGTGGTATATCTTTTTAGGCTTGTATTCTGTCAAAGGAAGTAGATTGAAAGATACTGAAATGAAAAAGTGGCAAACTTCCGAAAACATTTAGCAAACTTGGGTTTGTAACAATATACATTTAAAAGTATGATGTTATGCTTTGTGCGCAGTCTGTTTATCAAAATATTCACCTAAATCAGTCGATTTTTTCATAAAAATTGTCCCTGCGCTGGCCGACTTTTTGAATTTCCGACACCTCAATTACGCGGCCTCGGCCCGGGCCGGCCCGTGAAATTCCCATTAACTTACAATGTTCTTGAACACTACTATCTGTTTCATTAAAATGCATATACCGATCAACCAAACCTTCTACTAAAGACACTATATCGCCTAAACAAATAAATTTTATATTAAAAAGTGCGGAATGAAAACATACTCAAAGTTTTTTGTTGGTCCGTTAAAGTTAAATGAACAGGATGCTCGTTATAATATTTCGTTCCTAGATAATATATACCTAAAACATGTTTCTATAAATCACATAAATACTGCAGTCTGGAACGAGTGGTAGGTTTACAAAGCAGTAACCTGTAGTACAACCCTGCTATAGTCTATAACAAACAAAAGACCGCAGAGCGCGGTGGTATAGATAGGGTTCCGCAATTGCGTATTTGACTTCTTCTAGATATGATACAAAATGAAACTAAGCGATTTTACAAACTTTACACAACACCGCGCAATGCAGTCTTTTTTGTTATGGACTATATATATAGTCTGTTTCAAAACCTAGACTACACTGCGCCGGCCTCATGCGATGCGCAATGTTGTAAATATTGAGTTCACAATTTCTCTCGCTCGAAGAGAGGGAAGGCATTTTCCAGCGAATTTGAAGGGAAATATGCAACACCGGGCATCGCATGAGGCCGGCGCATTGTAGTCTAAGTTTTGAAACGGACTATAGTAATCCCGAGGATACTGCGGTAGAAACCAAGTTCTTCATACCCAAAATATTAGTCAGGGAAAAGTAAGAAAAGTTGTTATTGCAGCTCCCACAGGCTACTGCAGGCATAAACAGAAGCTACCCCCCCACCTACTATTTTTTCTCTTTTTAGGGTTGACCGGTCATTTGCATCGAGCTGTGCCCGACGATCTTTTGAACGAAAACTTACAGTTTTTATTGCAGCTCCCACAGGCTACTGCAGGCATAAACAGAAGGTAGAGATAGTTCATGGTAACTACTAAATTAACTAAATTACATATTACAATGTTTATATGTTTTGTAAAATATAACAATAATAATAATAATAATAATAATAATAATAATAATAATAATAATAATAATAATAATAATAGTATTAAAATTGTTTTAATAACACTAAAAAATAGTAAAGCAGGGGAGAAAAGAGCCGTCTTTACTCAGAAGATTAAATACATGAATACATCTAGATAAATCACAATCAATTGTCACTTATTTCCGATAAACTGTGACAGTGTGATCAATACAACGCTCGAGCCAGCCTGGCGTATGCGGCTGCGCATTCTTGCGAAAGCCGTGCTATAAATACATAACGCAGCCGGCGATATACGTCACTAGGAGATCAAAACTAGAGCCAATGGTGTAGTAGAGAGAGAGAGAAAGAGTATTATGCTCCATTGGAACAGATCTTGCGAAATATTAAAAACATTTCTGAAAAGTTTTGAAGGAAAGCTGACATCAATATGTTACCGAATACATTGTATATGAAAACAGTTTTTTTTTCAAAAATTTTGTGTACCGAGTTCTACTCGATATTATACTTGAACAGGTCTTACTTTTTCATTGTGGCACCATAATAAAAGACTTCATTCGCTGGTCTTCCTCCTTTGAGCAAACAGTAATGCACGGTAGTGTACTTGCGGGCCGGCCCAGGTCTGGGCCACGGCTCGCCAACGACCGCTTTGGGGTTACA
The DNA here is from genome assembly GCA_034691345.1 of Phasmarhabditis papillosa. Lineage (NCBI taxonomy): Eukaryota > Metazoa > Nematoda > Chromadorea > Rhabditida > Rhabditidae > Pellioditis > Pellioditis papillosa. The sequence continues at coordinate 7,777 of JAQGAV010003753.1, read as the reverse complement.
GGACAGAGCTCGTTTTCAAATCTTAAACTTCATTGTTCTTCGAAATTTCTTAACTAATGTTTTTCAAAAAACCCACGTCCCTAGAACGAACTACGGGTTATGGAACCAAAGTATATGTAACTACCAAAGTATATGTAACTTGACTGTCTAATGAATCCAGGAATCGTGCACCCGGTTTTCGCTCCCCCGATTTCGCTCTGCTCGATGGGTTAGGACGCGGCGATTTTTCTGATTTCTTCTGAAGGCTTTTTCAATTTCTTCTGAAGGCTTCCCGTATTCGCGCAGCGGCAGTTTTTAAATTAGGTCAATTTTAGTTTAGAAGCCACTACAGGTTGATTGCACTCAAAATCATATCCAAATAGGTTGCATCTCTTGCGTACCAGGGATGGGCTGAAGACCATTTTGAAAAAAGCCCATTCCTCCGCTCTACTCCGACAGACCTAAGGAAACACTTTTAGAGAGTACATGGCTTGCTGATTTTCAAGGTCAAATACTTTCTTACTCAGTGTCCTGCGTTTGGAATAAACTATAGTACCGTTGGATATGATATCCCAGTAACAGAGCAACATTTCGCTGGTGTTCTCAAACGGGCCGATCCAGGCCGGTGGGCCGACAATGTACCATGGAATTTTTTTCGTAACAAGAGTGAATTTTCAATAATATGCTACGCCCCGTCCGGGCCGGGCCGGCTCGTTAAAATTGTCGTCGACCCGGCCCCGACCGGCACGATGGGCCGGGCAGAGCAATTTTGAGAACTCCGCATTTCGCAAAGGTGTGGCCTCAACCCGCAGTAATATATTTCACCTGACTACATAGCTAGAAACAAATCATATCCGAGTTACTTTATTGCTATTTTTTTGGTATAATACACGATTATCTTTATAAATATCTGACAATTTGCGCTAAAATCAGCCAAATTAGTCTATTCCGGAAGTTTCCGAAGCTCAAAAGCTACCGGTGGAAACTTTCGAATAAGAAAAACCTGACCAATAAAATAAGTCACCGGTTATAATGTACAATCTCGTCTCTAGGAATATCAGTATCAGTGTATAATTTAACTTGTTTCATAGGAATAAATATATTAAGTTATTGTATAGTCGATGGTTAGTTTAGTCTTTCAAGACACAGGCTTGCAGTTGCTCGTCAATTGGAAAATGTGGCTTTTACAATACAAAACATGGCTTTTTAGCGCCGACTGAAATGTGCCGCGGTGTTATAAAACTGTGAATGGGCAAGAACACCGCAGCAAAGTTCTAAAACGGCGATGCGAACTTTGCGCGCCGATCATTTGCGCGCAATATTCATGCCACCTTTACAACAGTCTACAAGGCCGAACACAAATTTCATCCATCGACTATATCAAAAAAGTAAAATATGAAAAAAGAGATCATGGTTAGTTTGCAAAGAAGCTCAGTAGTCATGAGATCAATTGGGTTTTAATAAAAATACAAAAAATCAATAGTTATAATACATTATTTATCTACAAGTGAATTAGTAAGTGGCGGGGTGGGGAGTAGTTGGTTAGTAGAGAGGGGTTGCAGTATATTTTGTATTTAAATATATTTTAAATATATTTAAATTAATTGTATCTTTATCCTCGTTTGGTGTCTTCGTTCATCTTGTCGCTGATTAGGATTGGCAATTCGCTGGCATTCTCAATCTGGAAATAAAACCATAAAAACATAGAAACTCTGTATGATCAATAGTTTGTTGATGGAGCTTAGTCCGCACCAAGAGTATTGATTGAGTGTAAAGAATTCAACTCTCGTCTGAGCCCCTTTTGCGAGCACCGCGCCAGCATCTGACGGCTACCCTCCGTTAAATATTGTACTTTGCAAGTTGCCAGCAGATGCGGTGTTAAAAATCCTTGAAATACGCAAGTGGCACTCCATTATTACTCTCGGCAATGAATTTGACGGGAAAGAGAATCAATAAACGTGTAAGGTTACTTAGTATAGTCAGCGCCAGCAGAAATAAAAGATTGTTGAAAAAGAATCTCGGAAAGTTTTCAAAAACGAAAATTTACGCGATATTCTCAAAAATACGCCAGCAACACTACATCTCCGCTGTATCCAAGTCGGCGGTGTTAAACAAAAATGAATGAAAAATCGGTTGACTAAAATCCTTTCCAATGGAAGCAGATTCATGTTTATCAAACACCGCTGCTCCCCATGATAGAAACTGCTCCTCATGATACTGGGCTAGAAACTTAGCTATGTATGTAAGTGAACTTACAAAGTAATCTGTGTACTCCTTTAGTGTATCTCTGTTTCCTACTCCTGTTAGCACTGCTACTGAAGCTCGTAGACCGGCCACTCTGCCCATCTTAAGATCGGCGATTGTGTCTCCAACCATTATCGCCTCCTAAACGCATGGAATTACAAATTGATTGCAGAGTACCGTAATATCAAAGGTCTGTAATACCACCAACCAGATCTGGTTATCGGCCCGGGCCGGTCCGGCCTGAAATTTTGAAACCCAGGCCGTGCCGAAAACCACCAACAGTCCTTCGGTCTTTTTAGAACTATTAGAATTGGTCCTTTAAACCCACATTTAGTTCGACTCCTAGACGTTTACATATCTGTGTTGCACAGTGCGGCGACGGCTTCGGCACAATTCCAACGTCATTACCACATATGACGTCATCAAGCATATCGCAAATGCCTAGGATCTGCATCTGCTCCTCGGTAGCGCGTCTAAAACGAAAAATAGAGGTTTACTGTAGGTTGAGGAATCTCGGAAAGTATCTTTTAGGATATTATATAGTTTATCTCAAAACCAGAGTTTCCAGCGCGGTATCACAAGCGGGGCGCAGTGTTATAAAAAATAAATGTAAAATCGGTCGACATGGTGCGTTTTCTGCATAAGTACATTAATTTTTTATAACACCGCGACTCCCCTATGACACTGTGCCAGATAACTAGCTGCTCTTGATATCGACTATTACCTGCTGTCTGCAGTACAGAGTGCAATCTTGATGTTCATCCGCTTAAGTTGCTTAAATAGCTTCTGTAGGTCACATACGGCAGCCGTCTGTCCGTTAGAAGCCTCCGGTACACCAGTCTCAACGATAGAATCCGCCTCAGATGCACTAATGCCGAAGGACTGAAACAATAATATATGTTTAGCTTTTAGTAGAATTTTATAAGTCCATCATAATATAGATTCTGGAAATATTTCGGATTTCTGGAAAACATAGAAAAAATGTTTTGACCCCGGGGATTGCATCATAGTTATAGTCGGCGGACTAATCGCTTGCAAGGGGTTACGGTACGAACTGCAAATTTATTAGAGCTTATTGGAGAAATTAGAGCAAATTTAAAGCAAATATATGCTCTTATTCTAATTTGTTAGACCTTTAACTGCAAGGCATTGGTCCGCCGACTATAGGTAAGTATGTAGGTGAGGAAGCTTCCTTGGTAAAGTTACAATAAAGTTTTTTTTTAACTGCAAAACATTTGTTTGAACGGGTTTTTAAGTTTCGAAACATCACGGGATCCAGAACAAGGTAGAACAAACAACAGAACAAACTCCGTGAAAAAACTTAAAATTTTGCATCTTTCTCTACTATTTTATTTCTTTTTCTTATTTCTGCACTAACCTGTAGTGTCTTGGATACATCGGCTCGAATTCCGGTCAACGTCTTCTCGGCAAGAGCGCCCATTGAAACCTAAAACACTTGAAAATAGTAAATCATTCTTAATAAAAATCTTCTTTTACATTTTAAGTCATTGAGTTCATCATTTTTCCACATAATATATTATCTAACACCAATAAAACTAAGTTTTTATTATATAGTCTAACTACGTAAAGTCGACGTGGTCCGTTTTCTCTAAAAGTGCATACATAACACAGCGCTGGAAACCTAGGTCTTCAGATAGACTATACAACCTAATCAACAAAACCGTAACTGATATATATTATCTATTTTTCTTTTACTTATATTTATTTTTGCTGCTATCCCTCCTTTTCTTTTCAACATTGCAGTCCCAAAGAAAACGCTATACTATAGCCGAGCTTCTCACGCAAGTCTTCTGAACACCGGGCGGGCTCGCACCGTTCTTGAATTTCAAAAAAAGAGGAAGAAAAGTCCACTGTTCCTTCTCAGGCTCCTATGATTGCCATCCTACGAAAACGCCATGAGATATTCTTTTTTATGGAAATTTGACCCCGCCACGCCGCTGATCCCGAAGACATCCAAAGACGTTAAATAATTCCTTGCCTCATTTTATAGAATAAGGATTTAAGCGGTCGCGCGCGCGCTCATATTTCAAGCCAAGACCACCACCGGAGGAGCCGTTAATCCAAATCCGCGCTCTAATGTCAATCGTCGTGATGTAATTCGAATTCCAGAATTTCCCCCGGTGGTACACCAATTTTCACATCATTCACTTTTATTCGAATTTCAATGGTGGTGGAGCAAGCTAGCGAGCTGGTGCGTGCGCGCGGTTTCTTAAAATCTATGGGGTTGTGCAAAAAGACGCATCCACAAAACTCGACGGTGGGTGAGGAGTATAGTCGGCGGCCAAGGCTTATGCAAGGGTATACGGTACGAACTGCAAACTTTATTGGAGAGCGGTCGAGTAATGGCGCGCGAAAACACGGACTAGTCAATGATAAAATGTACAACACCATATCTAACTTATTTTCAGAAACAATTAATTTATATTACTGAATCTAACTATTTTCCTCGTTTTAAATTGAGCACTCAGACCTTTAAACTGCATAAAGTTTGTCCGACGGCTATAGTTTTTTTGTTGTAAAAAACAGCTCTTTCTAGTATAGAAAACCCAGTTCAATCATCCAATTTTCCACAAATCTCAATTTAATGCCAAGAAAACTAGGACGAGTTAAGCGATTGGGTGCGTGGGGGCTGAGCTCGGCTTCTTCACTAACGCTGCTAGGGCGCCCCACATCATTTCCTAGAGAACGATTGACAACATTGGCCTAGAAGACTCCGCAATTGCTTGACGTCACCTTAAGAAGACTACGGCGGCGGCACTAACTCTAACAATAGATAGATATGGACTAGAGGACCACCCACGTAGTATGTAATAGAACCACCGCGTATTTGCAACTCTTATTGGGTTACGGTAGCCAACAATTATCTCTGAGTGTGTGGTATATATCAAACCTTGGGGGATCCACCTCATTCCTTAGTGAATGTGAAAATTACAAACGGTTTGCTGTGCTATGAAGTCCCGCTTCCTATGGTTCCCTCGTCTAACTTCTTCGCTCCAAACATCTGTGATCTCGTCTTTCGTAAAACAAATAAACAAAAAAAAACTCTAATGGAGCTATATACTTAGACTTTAGCACAGGCCCAAAAAAGAGTCCATCAATGTTTTTCACCATCGCCATCGCTCTTATTATTCAACACCACCGCCACCTCCGCCACACCACCAATTATCTATTTCTTTGTTTCAGCTTGGCCAGCTCCGCGCCTGCGACTTGCCAATGACGCTCGTCTGAGTAGCGCTGCTTATTCAATTGTTAAACATTTGACAATTGGAAAAGTGCCAAGTCGGGGCCGCGTCGCCTTTGATTGGATTCCCCCCTAAATTATGCGGCTGGATTTGTCGTCAGACATGACTGACTGACTTCCCCTTCCGGTATTCGACTACAAACAATCTCCCCCCCGGCCGCCGCCCGGCCCGCACCCTCCTCGGATTCTTAGTGACAACCATCTGTGAAACTAAGGCTTTCCCCCCAACTAGTTACAACAAGATGTAATCAGGACATGGAGGAACAAACAAAATGATGGCTACCACGCGAGCGCCGTTGGCGAGAAAATTAAATTTGGACTTTTAGAGATGTAAAATAAAAGCCTGGAAGAGAATTGGCTTGGAAATAAAAACTTTAAAAAGGTCGGAATTGAACTAGCAAAGTAGCAAGAGTTGACTACTGCACTTTGAGTGAATTTCGTAGTTAAATATAGCCTATGACACGAGCTAGGCATCCAGTATAGTATCCTGGCGAGCAGCCGTGTTGTATAAAAATGAATTCAAATCGGTGGAGAGGAACCTTTTCCTCATAAGTACATTCTTTTTATTATAACACCGTTTGTCCAAGCATACTGTGCTGGAAACCTAGCTCTTGATAGAGCCTATAGTTGCACACATGAACTTAGGTTTTCCCGTCAGGAGTTCTGAAACCTCATTTTCGCTACTCCTAATCAGCTACGGAAGCTGCTGCAAGAACGCGCTCCAGTCACAAGTCGCGCCTAAATTCAATTACAGCGGCGGTAGTCCATTAATATACAAGAGTAGCAGTAGAGCGCCGCGTTCTCCTCTTTATTCTTGTGAACACTTTTGAATTTCACTGCCCCATCGCCCGCACCAACTGCGAATTTGAATTGTTAACACAGCCCTTCCAAAAAATGCTGAAGATGCTGCGTGCGCACCTTCTATGTGGTTTTAAATACAATCCTGACGCGCGAGCTCGCTCTGACTAAATATGAATATTCAACTAGTGTGGTCCCCCCCCCCACCCTGCATATGAACAAAGGACGCTTGCTTGCGAAACTTGGGTGGACATAAAAATTGACAAAAATATGTATTTAGAAGAAGAAGCCTGATGACATCAAAATTGAGGCTGTTGAAGTTAACACTAATATTACCCAACTGTTTTCAATCTTTTAAATCAAAAAGTTTGATAGATTAGGGTTTTCTCCAGAGGTTCAAAAGGTTTTGGGACCTGGAATTGGGCATAGTAGCTGAGCTGGTTGCGCCCCGGCCTATGAATCAGTGAGGAGGAAAGGTTGTGGGCTCGATCCCTCCCACCTCCCTAGCCGGGGATATATGCTTGAATATTCTCTTATGATTCCCGCAAAACCGACTTCTAGCTGCTACAAATATGGAAAGAATAACAAGAACACCCGTCATGTGATATACATTTATATACGGAATAAATAGTTTTTAATCAGGCTAGTTTGGCTACCCTGCCGGTATCCATATCCACATACTATAGTTCAAATCAACAAGAAGCCTTTCAATCTCAAATATCCTGTCGTCCGAAGGATACAAAGTCCTTCTCCTCCCTCCCCCGCAGCTCTCATCCATCTCAGCCACCTTATCTGCCGCACCAAATCTGGTCTTTCAAAACACTTTTCAGTCCTAACGACTAAAAGTTTGGGGATACTAATGCAACCTTAAGGGACATCCCAGTTTTATTGGCAGATGGCTGGCTTGGATTGGCAGCGGAGTGCGGACGCTTCTTTTTTTGAAATTTAGAAATGGGGAGCGGGCCTGCCCTCTCGGGACTTCAATCTCAACATTGGAAAAACAACGAAAGCGAAGTAGAGAAGATGGATATGGGATGATGAGAAGAATCCCGCAAAGCTACCGTAGCAGTTTGGATAAATTCGAATCCTAAGCTGAATCCGTTAACTTGTTCGAATGAGAAGATTAGCTATGAAATCGACAGAAAATCCGGCAATCGGAGTAGAATACCAAAATAATGGAGAAGTATTGATAATAAATTTTACGCGGGTTGTAAGAAAATTTCCGGCCGACAGCAGGAGCAGTGTTAACAATAAGGAAAATACGCATATGACACGGCGGTATTGGATTTAATTCCCTCTACTGGGTTCCTCAACTCAACTATATATTAAAATTATTTATCTTATTATATATTACAATTTTCATGACCGTACCTTTCCCTGTACTGGGTCCACTCCTAGCGTCTTGTAGACGGCTGGTCCAACTGACTGATTGGTGGCAGCTTCCAACCTGAAAGAGGGTGGGTCATTATCTTGTTTTCAAATTTTCCTGCTTCA
>JAQGAV010003752.1:0-11731 GCA_034691345.1 Phasmarhabditis papillosa | reverse complement strand
AACCGACTTCTAGCTGCCCCAAAGATGGAAAGAATAACAAGAACAACCGTCATGTGATATACATTGATATACGGAATAAAAAGTTTTGTTTAAGAAGTGGTATAGTCTATCTCAAGACCTATGTTTCCAGCGCGGTATCACGAGCGGTGTGCAGTGTTATATAAAATAAATGTAAACTATGTCGTCGAGGTGCGTTTTCTCCAAAAGTACATTCATTTTTATAACACTGCACACCGCTCGTGATATCGCGCTGGAAGCCAAGGTCTTCAGATGGACTATAAATGTGCCACGATATAAACTTACTTGGAATGCCTGTGAAGTTGTCAAATCCTTTAGTTTCAAGAACATATCGGAGAATTTCAGTATTTTTTCTACAGAAGGCTGAGATTCTACTAGAGCATCAACCATTTGTTTACCAATAGGACCGTTTAGTACGTTACCTTAAATACAGTTAGATAAATTAAAAATAAAAAAGAGAATATTTTTTAGTTAGTTTCTTTATGACTTGTTTCTGAAGAATGTAGTTTATATCTGAATTGCTTAGAAAATGAATTAAAAGTTGAACCATAATTGTATATAGTCATATTCAAAAGTAATACCGCCGTGCCTGCTGCGTATTTCGTCATTTTTAACACTGCGCCTGCTGGCATTCTACGCGCGCGATATCAGCAGATCGCAAACTTGCTGTCACTCTGACTTACTCAGACAAAATATTGCAACACTCCTGCAAACTCAATTTTGTTAACACGGCCGTATTACTTTTGAATCCGACTATAACTATGGGCTCTTGACTGTACAATTTGACCCTAGTCTTATCTAGCGTAATAATGGAACGTAATTTGCCTGCATGCGCGGTGTTAATAATCCCATAAATCCCATAAACGCAAGAAACACTCCATTATTACTCTTGAACCAGACTATATATATATATTTCTAACAAACCTTCCAACATGGATAACATGAGTACAATCATGTCTTTCTGTAGATTAAGGAATTCTCTTAGTAATTCCAACTGTGTCGAATTCTTGTACAACTTTTCCATCATATGAGCAAAAAGGAAAAAGAATCCATTAATTGCATCCCAAAGACGGGAGTTAGCCAAAGTCATTTGATTACCAACACATGGACCCTAGAAGAAAGGAAATATGTAAATACAATGGATAAAAATATAATGAAACCATTTGTGTTTACACTTAAGACAATTATATTCAGAGGTGGTTGTTATCTGGCTCTTTCTATCCGGTCTGGTTATCCGGTCCGGTATCCAGCTCTTTTACGCCCTGCGGTGGTTATCCGGCCGGACCGGCCCTTCCCCGCCTGAGTTTCAAAATTTCTGGCAGGGCCTGGCCGGCAGCCAGCTCTGGTGATATTTGAACAATTCTTTTCTTTAAACTTAAGGACAGAATAAGGTATTTCGAAAACAAGCCAAGGGTTAAAATATACAAAATGACAGGTTTGAAAGGAAACGAAGGTTTCGTGAAAAACAAAATGTTTATCATAGAAGCTTTCAAATAAAATTCCAGTTTAATTATAATACTAAAGTTTGTATTTAGTTTTTGTGAGATGTTAATGTATATTTTATTATTTTTGCTTACCTGGATACTTTCAGTCAATGTGTTGAACACTTGACTACAGACTTGAATTGCACGCAAGAAGTATTCCTTACCGCCCTCGTCGATAACTTCCTTAATATTATTTATATTATAATTATATTAATATCTGTTTTACCTTGCTAGAATAATGCCAATAAAAGTCCATAACAGATTCTTGTAATCGTAATAGATAGTCGACAGTTGAATTAATTAGATTTACACTAGTTGTGTGTCCTGGCTGCGTTCGCAAGTAATTTTGGAATTCTAAAATAGTTTGTTATAATTTTGGTATAAAATGAGTAATAGAAAAGTAATTCGTGTCAATGGGCCAATAGGGCGCGGTGGCCCAGTGGTTAGAGCAGAGTTAGATGGTTCAAATCCCTCGGAGACAGTCCTAGGCATCTTAGGCGCTTTGCTATGGATTTCCCGTTTCCAAAAGTTATTTGTCTCAGAAATTCGCTGCTAACATATGTGATATCGTTTCACATAAAACAGATAAACAAATCGTTTCTTTTTAAATGCTTTGTATAGTCGGATTCAAAAGTAACAAGGCCGTGTTAATAAATACTTTTGATTCTGACTATATATAGTTTTCTTGATTAGTTTGTTTGTTTTATTCGTTTCAAAAAGGATACATTATGAAATGATATCAAAATTCTTGGGGATCCAGGATCTGCTGAGAGAAACCCATATTTCAGGAGAATCAAGATTACCTAAGTTGTGTCCTTCGCAAGTTAGTTGCAAGAATCTGAACAGAGAGCAAGTAAAGTCAGCATCATTGAGGTTTTGGTTGTCTCCAGAAGCCAGTTCAGCACCCATTCCGAGGCCTTCCGCCTAAAAACAAAATGTTGAACATTTTATTTTTATAATAGCGCACCTTTATTTGTCTTTCAAACATCTCTAGATTGAGAACTGAACATTTATTCATAAGACCGGCCATAGAAGTAAAGAATCTAACATCTTTCTTTAGTTGTAAATAGTCAATGAGCATCTGAAAGATAAGAATAGAATCTATTTATTACAACGATAAACATAGTCTAATTATAATAACAAAACTTGGAAATACGTTTACTTCAGAGTGACTGGTTTTCAGGGTCAAGATAAGTGTATTCAACACTCAGAAATCTCGACGGGCCGGGCCGGGCCCAAAATTTCTCCAAATTGCCCTCCGGCCCGGCCCGTACATACCATTGACTCAAAACTAAACATAGGGTCCCCCGATTGTTTTCGAAATAACAATTTATGGTAGAAAATTTTCATATAGTAATGGGGACGACCCTTAGGTGTTTGTGTGGTCTGTTCAACACTTATATAAATAAAACATTTCCCTCTTATTTATGTGAATTCAATTTTTTAGGGACTACCGCTTGAAGACAATTGCAAAATTTAAAAATTTCAGTTCAACATAGTTCAGTTTTGGACAATTTTGAATTCTATTATGTCAATTTTAGTGTTTTTGTTAATTTGTTGGTTAAAAGTTTTCATGAAGTATATTTTCAAACAGTTTCCTTATTCATTATTATTTACCTATTAATATTATTATTATTATTGTTATTTACCTATTAATATTATTATTATTATTGTTATTTACCTTTTGTATATCTACATTTCCTCCACTAAGCAGATGTATTCCTAACTGTAAAGTCTGTGCTACCATGTCATTTGCCTCTCCATTAGAAGCAGATAAATACATTAAACACATTATGGCTGCTCCTCTGTCCGCCAAAACACCTTGTTCATCACGAAGAGCTTGCGATTTTTCTTCTTTTTGCTGAAATATTTCATAAATTTACTAAAGTTATATTTAAGTGTTAAATTATCAATCGTTATATTAGTTCGCTAATACAGTCCGTCTTCAAACCTACGGTCCACGCGCCGTTGCAAAGATGGGCAGCGGGCGCGAACCGAGAATATTCTTTATTGCCTAATCAGCCTTCAGCGATCAATTAATTAATTTACGCGCCCGCTGGCCATCTCTACAGGGGCGCGCGGACCGTAGGTTTAAAGACAGACTATACAAACCGTCAAGTTTTCTTGAGCACAACACAAATTATACTCAACTTAGGTTACACACTTCGGGATTTTGTACCGGTTTGATTGGAGTAATACCTTCAGGACCTATTCTTGCCCCGTATAAAATAACCGCTCTTCCTCAACACATGAATTTTTTAGAATCTGAAACCGCCCGAGCCGGCTCAGTTTTGTTTATTCTGAGATGTTCTTCATATTACCAACAAATTCTTCTGTTTTCGGCTTACCGCTTGATCTATTTCTCCTTCATCGCCTCCGTCGTCGTCATCTTCTTCCACGTGAACAGACTGAGCCATAACATCGGCAAAACGAATATATCTAAAATTATAATACATTGTTTATTGCAATATATCAGTCAGGGGGCTCGAGGGCCGTCCCGCCCTGGCCAGCAATAATTTTTGAGCGTATCGACCTGATAAAACTCTTTGATATCATTGTCTGTTATCTACAATAACAATTTTTATACTTACAAATGATCATCATGAATAGTGTTCGCTTGACTTTCTTCACTGGTTGCGGCTCTTTGGAAACAACGAATAAGCTGTTTAAGAGGATCTGGTCTAGCATCTTTTTCTGTCTTTTCATCTGAATTTTGTGTAACAAGAACTCCGTCTTCAACAACAAGTTCTATACGAGGACTATCGTCTTCTTCTATTCCAGCCTGAAAGAAAAAGAATACAAGTCAATACTCAAAAAGAGGAAGAATGGTTGATAATGTCGGATTTTCCTCAATTGAGGGACCTGAACTAAAACACAGCGCGCCGTGGTGAACATGAGACGTAAATGACTGTAGATTCGCTATGGTCCAACCTTTCAAACTAGAGCGCACTATTTGCCTATTTTGACTCTTTTTAATGCAATCTTGCGGAAAGAAACCTGAGATTGTCGGACTATTTTGCCCTGCAGGGTTATATTTTGGCCACATAATCTTGGCACTGATTGCTATGGTACTGAGTTTTTCGCTTCTAATTTTAAGCCTAAACTTTTCTCGGCTTCCCAGTGAATATTTGTTTTCTGAAAAAACTCAATAGCAAAGAGCTATTTTTCTCTATCTATTAGTATAAAAGTAGTCACGAAATATATAGAAATAACCTCAGCGTTCTTGCCCCAAGGTACCGATATTTTTATTAGTTTTTATCTGTAAAGTTATAAAAGCGGTTAACTTACACAAATATCGGCAATAAGCCTGTCTTGTCCAACATCTTCTTCCTCTAACCACAGTTTAGAGAAAGCCGGAAGGAAGAAATTAATACCGCGGTGTCTAAAATAAACAATATTCTTATATTTGTATAAATTACAGTATGTACAACAACATAACCAAGAACTAAAACAAAATAATAGTGTAGAAGCAAAATATTAAGGCAAAAGTGAAGTATAGCAATCCAGGCTTAGGAAAAGATGAGCTCGTAGAAGCTCAGTAGTAGAAGTAACGGAAGGGAAGCAGGAGATGTCATGGTATAAGGATCGATGTTTTTTTGTCAGTAAGGTAAATACTATCCCAGGAATTTGTTAGTTAAGATAGTCTATATCAAGAGCTAAGGTACTAGCGTAGTATCCTTGGACAGAGGTGATTTTAAATAAAAATAAATATATAGTCTGTCTTCAAACCTACGGTCCGCGCGCCGTTGCAGAGATGGGCAGCAGGTGCGTAAATTAAATCAATTGTTTGTTGGGGACTGGTTCGCGTTCTTAAGGCTAACAGTCGTTTTACATTCAAATTTATGATAGAATCGAGGTTTGTGATTATACAATTATATAAGACAAGCAAATAAAACATCTAAACTATTCAAAATGTTCTTTATTACCCTCAGCCCGCTGCCCATTTATGCAACGGCGCGCGGACCGTATGTTTGAAGACAGACTATACTATGAAGAAAAGGCTCTCAACCAATCTTCTATATATTTTTATATAGCACCCCTCCTCCTTCCCAGGATACTTCATTGGATACCTAGCACATAATACAGACGATAGCGTGAACCAAAATGAAAACTAGGCATCTATGTATATTGTAGAAAAGTTGTTAGTGAAATAGTGTTGTCTCCATAAATTGTAATTAGTTATTAACTAATAAAGCAAATAGAGTATAAATAAACATAAACTTACAAGTCTACTTTATATAAATGAGAAGCTGTAATAAGAGATATGGCCATTCTCTTCCTTTGTAATGTAAGTACTTTCTTCCATATATCTTCCTTCTCGGCTCGGCTTGTCACCTAGAGGCGACATTATGAAGGAAGAACCATTTCAGATGAATAATCCACGTTACCAAGATGAACCCGTATTTATATATTACAAGACATAAGAAATTCATGCACATGCACATAGAAATGCAACAAACAAGCTTTAAGGAGGCTAAAGTTGAATAAAAGTGCTTCAAACGGTGTAAATAAAAAGTAGTTTTTCATCATACAGTTAGAAAAAAGTTTAAGCATGGTCCATCTCAAGACCTAGGTTTCCAGCGCGGTATGCGAGCGCGGCGCAGTGTTATATAAATTGAATGTAAAATCCGCCCCGATCGTGATTCCGCGCTGGAATCCTAGGTCTTGAGATAGACTATACATTGTTTTGGTAGAATACAGCTCTTCAACTTATTTATCCACCATTTTTAAGCATTTTTATTCCTACTTACAAACAAAAATATAAAAACGTCGCGTGCGAACCTCGGTATTCCATATAAAGGAACCATTCTGAAGCAGGCGACAACGGCTCTCTTTCTCTGTGTTGAGACTACTTTCTTCCAGGCTTGCGAGAATTGCAATTGGGGATGTTCAGTCTAAAATACACAAAGACAACTACAAAATATTAGACAAAACATTTAAAGACTAAAGAACAGATTGTGGGCGGAGTCTTGGTCCTGAAACGGTAGAGGATACTGTAGAAGTGGGCGGAGCTATCCCTAGATGGTTCCCGAATTGGTCTTCTTAAAACACAAAACACTTAGAAGTCACGCGAAACCTACGTCAAAAACACTGGAGACTATGTCTAGTCTTCTGTTACCGTGCAGGTCGTACTGGACAATAATTATCAAAACTTTTATTTATATAAAGCTAGTGTGCTCTTCGTATTGTCTGAACTATATAAAGGAAATCGTATTATCTTTACTTAATAAAATAACTTCCAAACTTGTTTACTATAACATTATTTTTCTAAAAGCTCTTATGATATTTTTTGTAAACAGTTAGGTTTACTTTTGCTGTTTTTAATTTCGGTTAGATGCATTAGACGTGTTAGTGAATTTATAACTTAGAGGACACGGTGTACTGACTATATTTTCATGCTTTAATGTGATTTCCATAATATAAAACTTTTCGAAAATAGAAAAAGAATTGCCCTTAAAAGTATTCCGTGTCTTCTAGAATCATACTGTACCTTGAATACTTGACGATATTTACGTTTGTCTTTCATGCGAGTAATCTAAACAAAAACAAACAACAATTAACTACAACAACGGACTTTTAACTAACAAATACGGACAAATACGGACAAATACGTACAAAGTTTTTGATAAAACAAATTTATTCCACAAGGAAACCGCTTATATTTTATTTTAAGATCTTTAATAACCCAGGTCCCAAGCATTGGTTCTTTCCAAATTCATGAATTAGTAGTTTCTATCTTATGAATTAAGTTAATAAAGCCCAAATATAGTCTATAACAAACAAAAGACCGCAGAGCGCGGTTGTATACATAGGCTTCCGCAATTGCGTATTTGTCTTTTTCTGGACATGATACAAAATACAACTAGAACAATAATATTTTTCTGACAACAAACAAAAAAATGCGCATCGAACAATATAATGGAAGTATAATTTTGCCACAGAACGAGCGATTTTTGAAATCTAAAACAACACCGCTCATTGCAGTCTTTTTATTGTTATAGACTATATCAACAGATAACATGCTACTTACAGTATGCAAAATAGCCGAAACTTGTCCCATATTGAATATTTTATCAATTACGGCATCTTGTGTCATCTCCTCTTTTCCTCTCATCTGACTTTTACCGATTTTACGATACAAAGACAGTTGCCAGGCATTTTTGTCCGTTGGATCCGTCTGAAATATAATGTTTTTGTTAATGTGGTAGCCAAGTGGTTAGAATTTTTGTCTAATAAGCTAGAGGGCGATGGTTCGATTCGCCGCGAAGAAATAATTCTTGCAAATGTGTTCTGATCCGCCGCCTCCACTCCCTGGGTGCCGTATTATGAAGTCCCACTTCCTATGGTTCCCTTGTCTCACTTCTTCGCTCCAAATATCTGTGATCACCGTGTTTCGTAAAATAAATAAACAAACCTTTTTAAAATGTTCCTTTTTATTTACATAAACAATTTATAAATGATACTGGCTTCCGAGAATTTTGGCTTGCCCATCTTTATAGAATATTTCAATGTTTTAAGTTGAAACATTCTGGTCCTCATCATTTTAAAACTTTTAACCATAATTCATATTCAAATTAATTTGTATCTGCCCAGATGGCATATTTTTACTTCAACACTCTCACTGACGCAGGCCGGCCCGTTTCTCAAATTTTCGCCCCGGCCCGACTGTCCCTAGTCTATTTCACACTTTTTAGCGTATAATGTTGAAAAAAGTTAGTTTTAAGTGCCATTTCTCGGCATTAACCATAAAGAGTGCAATAATCTTAATCTATTGATATGCTGTGGATATTATTTATCAGAATATTCATCAAATTCAGTCGATTTTAAAAAAAAATTGTCCTTGCGCGGCCGACTTTTTCATTTTTCGGCCCTGTGCTCAAGTTTTCGGCCCCGGCCCGGCCCTTGAAATTCCCAGCCGTAGTTATTTGAGTAAGCGTATGTTACCTTTACTGGAATATCCAATAATCCTTTAATGAATTCGCGAATCTTTTCTTCTTGTTCTTTCTGGAGGAATCTATCTTTAGACTGTTGTACAATGTCAAGTTCCCTAGAAATAACTCGATGATTTTGTAAAAAAAGAAAATGAGTTGAATTGAAAATTCAACTATTATTGGATAGTATTTAGTAATAGAAATATAACTAAAGTGAAAGTTGGAACAATTTTTTGTAAAAATCAATAACTGACCTTCCACCGAAAACGTTTAGTCCAACTGGAAGTAGTCTCTTTAGACATGCTATGACTATGCTGTTTGCATGCTTGTCTTTTTTAACCTAGAATTATATTATATAAATTTATTTATAATAATAATAATAATAAAAACAAATTTAACAATACAACAACAATACAATATATTACTATTTACAATAGTAAACTTACACCGTTTTTAGTTTTGTCTTTGCTTTCTTTTAACACTTTGTCACGCATCTATACAATTAAATTATTAGAGATATAGTCAGATTAAAAGTTAATACTGCCGTATAATCTGCGTATTTTCCCATTTTTAACGCTACACCCGCTGGCAAATTATGCGCGCAGGACCTGAAATTGCCAGTTTGCCTGCATTTCGTATTTATGCAAGACGTCTCAGACGAAATGTTATTCTTCCGCCGGAGCCAAATCTATTTGCCGGCAGTGGCGGTAGTATAGAAGCGCCGGGTGGGTGCCCGGGTAGTTTTTAGCTGCTCGAGCAGCTTTAACAACTATTCAAAGTATATTGTATTATAAACAAATACCAATTTTAAATGTTATCTTCCTGAGATATTTTTTCCTACCTGTCCCTCTCTTCGTTTCTTTTTCCTCTCTGCTATGGCTGCTTTTCCCGTTTTCATTTCGCCGCCTCCGATCATCGCTGCGTCTTCTTCGAATTGAGCTACGTAATTTAGTTCTTCTCTCTACAATAAAAACTGTTTATTTATTTAAAATTATTGATTTTAGATAATAGTAAACTACTTATATTATTCAAGTGCGTCTATATCAGTGATTAAAACTTGCTGTAAGGCTTATTACAAATATAAAGCTTTACAAGAAATATGTTGAGTTTGAGCGGAGCTACGGTTATTCGAATTCCAGAGTATGCGGAAAGTTGGCTTAATTTCTGACTAACTTCAGGGGCAGCGGCAAAGAAGCCGTAGGATGCTCAAAGTATAGTTCATCTCAAGACTTAGGTTTCCAGCGCGGTTGCACAAGCGGGGCGTAGGGTTATAAAAAATTAATGTAAAATCGGTCGACGTGGTCGTTTTCCTCAATAGTACATTTATATTTGATAACATTGCGCCCCGCTCGTGATACTGAGCTGCAGACCTTGGCTTGAGATAAACATCCTAAGTTATAAATAAATGTTTACCTTAAAATGTTGGCTTTGACTCCATATTCTGAATATAACAGCTACGTTCTCATAGACTCCATCAGTTTCCCAAGAAGGTGTCTTAAGCCACTGTGCTCTGTGTAAATCTGTGTATTTCATTAATAGAGGGAAGAATGCATAAGTATCTCGGACAAGACGAGCATTGTCCTAAAAAAAATAGATATTAAATAGAGTGTATTGCCAAATATGTGAACTTTATAATTATTATTGTTTCCAATGCTATCCAAATTGTTCCTTTTAACGAATATCCTCAGCGCGCAAAACCGACTTCTAGCTGCCGCCAAGATGGAAAGAACAACAAGAACACCCGTCATGTACATTGATATACGGAATAAATATTTCTTATATATTCCCTCTAGTTATCCTCTCTATATATCATTATTAATAATATTATTATTATAATATTATATATATCCCTCTAACCTCAGCTACTGTTCCTTCATCAGCATCATCTGGATGTGTTCTCATATGTTCTTCTTCTTTAAATGCTTTTTCACTCATTCTTCTCAGTCTTTCAGCAATTGGAAGCATAAATTCTTTTACAGGTTCACAAGTAACATTTGTGATTATTTGAACAGCAAAGACTATAAAGGATAGTTCAGTACTCATTTAAGTTCAAGAATGAGAGACGATATGAGCTGAGCTCCATAGCCTAATGGTTAGTCAATCGGCCTACGAATCCGTTAGGATGAGAGGCTGTGGGTTCAATTCCTCCCCCATCATAATCAGGATTTGGCCCCGTGGAATGTATTCCTAACAAGGCTTTGGTTCTACTGATGCAAATAAATATAAATTATTATGATTTAAAAGAAAGCACAAGCGCTCCGTCATATATTCACTGGTGATGGGATCCAAGAATGCTGCAACCTGTACTGTGATCCATGTATTGATTTTGAAATACTCAATTAGTTAGTGGAACCTTTAATTTTCATTAGTTCAGTGTAAAAATCAAATCATTTAACTTTGTAAAGTTTTAAAAAACGTTTATCGTTTCGGTAATGAGATAGTTCCGATAAGGCTGGCTGGGTTATGGGTTTACAGAAAATGAGCCTCTGTTTACTTTGTGAATTTTGGAATTTTTTAGAAAACAATGGTCTAAAATGAAACTCACATGTAACTCTGCATAACCATGGAGCACTTTCTACTCCAACATGATTTCTAATCATTCTTAACAAAGCACAGAAGATTCTATTTATATGATCAGCAGTAACATTTGTTGTTTGGCTAAAACAATTTAAGAATGTTCAATATTGGTAGAAATGAGAACGTCTATAGTCAGCGCCAATAGCAATGATGGAGTGTAAAGAATTCAATGCTCGTCTGAGACCCTTTTGCGAGCACCGCGCCAGCATCTGGCGGCTACTCTCCGTTTAATATTGTACTTTGCAAGTACGCGCGTGAATTTGACTACAAATGAGGTGTTGGAAATCCTATAAATACGCAAGTAACACTTCGTTATTACTCTTGGCGCTGACCATATATAGTTTATATGTCTTAATCTTATTACTCACTTAAATCTATTATCTTCTTTCTTCCCTTCAGGACCAATTGTAAACCAATATGCCAAATAGGAGCATAATAATGGTAGATCAACATCATATACATTTGGTTGTTCAGAATATGCAATATTGTCTTGTGAAACCTAAATATATAAAATATTACTTAATTTCTTAATAGACAATCTTTTGGACTTCACGGTGAATGTTCGGATGATTCTACAAAGCTTTTACAAAAGATAGTATTCATGAAGGGATTGGTTTTCAGCGCAGCATCACGGAGAGGCGCGGTGTTAAATAATTTTAGACAAAATGCCTTCAATTCATTTTTATAATTTACCGCTGCTACCCCGCGATGCCTCGCTAG
>JAQGAV010003751.1:0-11736 GCA_034691345.1 Phasmarhabditis papillosa | reverse complement strand
ATGGCTTTATGCATACCGTTTTCGGTGAGAAGCAAAACCGATGAGAAGCAGTTCTCATGAGAAGTCCATGAGAAGTGATTCTCATGAGAATCTTTATGCATACGGGTACTGGTTCATGTGGCCTGGCCTTGCCTGTCCTGATCAAAAAATCATAGGCCGGGCCCTTAAAAGCCAGGCCAGGACAGCAAAATCCATCTTTGATATACTGTTATACATAAAATACATAAAATTATAAAGCAAGAGATCAGGGTTCGATCCTGTCCGAGTCATATTTTTTTTTGCAAATTTTATCTGACCATTGTGTATTTGTATAATGATTATATTTTACTTTTATAGACCGAATAACATTCAAAAATGCACAAAAAATTGAAAAATATCGATGTTTGGGGTCGTGGCTAAGACAAGCTGGCTTTTGCTGGCCGGGCCTGGCCTGTGAAACCTGGAGAATATGAGGCCAGGCCAGGCCACATTAACAGCTCTGAGTCTGTACCAAGAGCAGTATCCTGAGGGGGCAGCGGTGTTAAAAATAATAAGATAATCGGATCGGTGGATTGAGAACTTTTTACTCAAAAATGCATTCCTTTGTATAAGACAGCTTCACTCCGTGATAGCCTAGCTAATAATACAAACGGCGTTGCGCAGATTTCTTTAACATCAGGATCACCACCCTGAAATATTTAGAAAGTACTGGATCATAAGATAGATGTAGGTCGACGCTGCCCTCATCTACGGACAAATCCAGCAGTTATTCGGGCCGAATGAAGCCAAGTGAACTATTCGTTGTTAAAGGAGTAATTAAGAACCTTCGTTTAAGCACACACTTTGTTTTTTCATATTTGGAGTGAATATTGGGTGGACTAAAATTTTCGAATTATTGGGCAGTTTCCAATTATCTTTTGCTAATTTAACGGCGAATTAATAAATATTAATTAAAAGTTTAAATATTCGAATAATAAAGGATTCTTTGTGTATTTTGATAACGATCGTGGCATTCAAATAGTTGCTGTAATATTGTTATTAGTCAATAAAATACATTAATTTATAAGTCCATTATTACAAAATACTTCCGCAAGAGGATTAAGTCTATAAATTATATAGACTATAATTATGTTATATATTTATTAAAGACATAATTTAAATACCTTTAACATACTATTTAGAGCATGTAATAGAGTTGGCTGTTTTTGCCCCTTTTACGCAAGCCTGTACTCCTATTACATAGAGTAGCTTCATTTCTCAGAAGAGAATGAGGAATATCACCCTTGTCAGTAGTAACAGCTTCTTTTTAGGCCGCAATGACTGGCCATGGACCGACCCAGAAGAGCCGTCGACTCTGTTGTAAATAAAATATAATTATTAAAGCAAATTAATTTTGTTAGTTCGCCATAATTGTATTAAAGCTAATTATTTATCTACTTGTTTAATACATCGGAGCAAAAAACATCTTAGCATTCATTCCAGACTATGCGAAAGTCAACAACATAACGTCAACAAATATCCATCCGGTCAAGTCTGTTACGGTGTCCGATGCATTCTAGCAATCGGAGATATAAATATGTTACTATTCAGCCCTTTTGTAAAGATCATGATCTGAAATAACTGAATCATGCTTGGCATGAATGATGATATACATCGGCATCAAAGATATCTCGTCGTTCACGAAAATACTAAACTAAATAACTCATACTAACGTTTTGTTAATCTAAAAAAACTCTTGTTTACTAAAAACTAAATTGAATAATGCATCTGCCGTACTGTTATTCACATATGTTCCTAACACAACAGTATGAGTAACATTTATATCCCATGTTCGATTAGATTACATGGGAAATTCCACATAAAGCATAATACATGGAAATGCAATGACAGTGAAACAATATTGAGTGACCTACAGTCAATAGCCGAAGTTGCATTACAGGCTACTCTATTTTGATTCGAAACGGTGGCCGGCCGGGACACTCGGAGCAGAGCTGTTAACCCGGCCGGCCCGGCCTAGGTTCCAAATCTTGGGCCGGGCCGTAGGGGGCCGGGCCGGGCTGTCAGCCGCCTGTAGTTATAAAGGTAAATGAAGAGACTTTACTATGGAGCGAGAGGTCGCGGGTTCGAATCCACCCCGAACCATTATGTTTTGTTATTTTTCAATGAGTTCCTTGTGCTGAGAAATGGCTAATTCAAAAAAAAATTTTCAAAAATACCCAAAATTTGCTTATTTATTCTTGAAAACCCATGAAAAGCCTTGAAAACCGGCCTACACCGGCCCGGCCCGGCCCGGCCCAAGTGCCAAAAAGTCGTCCGGGCCGGGCCGGCTTAACAGCTCTGACTCGGAGGACAAAAAATTCACAGACGAGCAGGTCGGTTGAGACCCGGCATGAAAAAAAAAATCATATATGAGTGAGCAACTCTAGTTAATTTCAATATTAAGCACTATATTCCTTGATAGTCAGCTCTCACATCATCAGCTGTATTCACATCAAAATAGTATTCGAAGATAATCAGCTAGAAATTTTCCAGCAAATTCGATGTTCCAACACTGACCAAATCCCCATGTCAGCTAACGAGCACGATTTATTCGGCTATGAAAATCCAACCTAAGCTACTCTGCATAGCCGATTCAATAAAAATATCTCGGACGGGATTGGCCACATCTGAGTGAATATGAATGATATCATACATCTAACAAGACTTAGTTCCCATTTCTGCGCAGCTCTCTTTCAATTGATATACATATATCATACAAATATTTAGCATATTATTCATATATTCCGATAATTAATGACTAAAATGTATTTCAATAATTGAAATTCAATTGACATTTTAAAGCCTTGACCTAACAATTGCGTACATTCGAGAAACGCAGTTGTGTATAATAACCACGCTTGTTCACGTACAAAATTGAACGCACAGAATTTTCATGAAAAGTTTATTTTTATTTTTATTTTTATTGTGCTTTTTAAATCTTGTTAATAAATATATAGTTTAGGGTAAAGTTAACCTAAAGTTTTGCAGACATGACCGCTGTTGATGCGGCAACAGAACTGGAACTGTTGGGTGCGGGAAGTGATGTCTCCCACGAAACTTCGCATTTGAATGAAAGCGAGTTATTGGATGATAGTTGGTAAGTCTTGCCTATTTTTGTTTGTATATTATATTGTATCGTTTCAGCCAACCTAAGGCTACTGTAAAATCGGAGTATGCCGATTTATATGATGATGCCATAGCACCTACTGGAAGTGGCGACAATAAAACGGTTTGTTTTACCATGAATTGTTTTTTATTTTCCATCTTTTTAAGAGCCCGGTAGTGTGGTCAGGACCCAATCGGTCACCATAGTTGCCAATCAGTCTAATGGAACCGATAAAAGGTTTGTTTTTCTTTTTTCTTTAACGGTTATATTTATTCATTTCCATATATTCATATTAATTGATGCATTTTAGGCACAGTTGTTATGTCGGGAACATGACATGGTGGACAACCGATGCCGACCTTATGGTATAGCATATATTTGGATATTGATCTTCTAATAGATACATTCAGGTCCATTTTCAAAATCTGGGGGTGACTGATACGGTCGGAACCAGATTTTTCGAGAACAGAATAAATGGCCAGAGTAAGGGTTATGCCCTCTGCAGCTTTATCAGTGATCAATGTAAGTTGCGTTCTCTATTTTACAATTTGGATTTACTGATTTATGGGGACCGCGTTAGTATCGTCTTTTGGTACTTCGTTCTGGCTCATCAATTTCCTATATATTGATGTAGCTAAAGAAGCTATATTTACAAAACCATTGTACGATCTATGCGAATATTTATATCAAGACTTGCAAAGCAAACTTTAATTTTTTATATTTGGGTTTTTAGCTATTCGAACACTGATGGAGAAGATGCCAACGCATCCCGTTCATGGAGCCAATCTCATCATAATGCCTTACACAAAGCAGTCTCTCGCTAAGCTGGAAGAAGCAGTTGCGAAGACTCATACAAGGCCGGATCAGAAAATAGCTCCCAAGAAGGAAGATGGAGTGCTGGACATGGGAACTATCCGCATAGGAGCTGGAGGCCCAATGTCAGGAAGTGAGGCATTGGAATCAATATTTTTCCAATGTTTATATTTAAGCTGGAATGATGATGCGGGCAAGTACACAACAAATGAGTGCTCCTACCTTGACCGGGATTACTCGTGGTCCAATTATGCAGACGATGGTTCGCTTATTTATTTTACATTTATTATGTTCCTTTTTATAGCAGCCACAGCCATTGATGACTCGTCCCTTGGGTCCACCTGGAGTTCAGCAGGTCCCACCAGGTGTTAGTGGTCATCCTGGTGTGGCCAGTATGCCTCCAATTCAAGTGAATCTCACCCTCCCGCCTGGTGTGCCCAGAACTGTTATCGGTGCACCCCAGGGAATGATGAATGTGCCTCCACAGAACATGATGACTGGACCACCTGGAGTTGGAAGGTACGTTGTTAGCTAACTCGTATGCCTAATTTGTGAATGTTGAGAGAATCGTTCATACTTCTGTGTTGTTACACTATTTGTTCCTAAATGTATTGTACATATACCATACCGAACGGCTAGATTGCCCTTTGAAATTTTTCTCGGAGGGGTTGAAAAAGTAAGCAAAAACAAGCTGTGGTAATGTAGCAATTTTTTTCCAAATTCGCTCAGATCCCTCAACTTTTCTAAAATTCCAAAAATGTTCGGACTTCCAACTAGTCGGGGCCAGTGTCATGGTATAACTTTACATGTATCTAATAGTCAGCTTGTTATATTGTCTAAACGTTTCATTCCAGGCCGCCCGGTCTACCTTATATACAGGCCCCAGGAATGCAGTATCTGATGCAGCATCAACTTCGACCGCCGGGCATGCCAATGGGACCAAACATGCCACCACCAGGAGCCCATGTTAATCCACAGGTATTTATAGTGCTATCTTCTTATAGCTTATTGTGGATTTTTAGATCTTCCCTGGAATGGGACAACCCTCGATCCCTGAAGGAGAATTTGAGGAAATTATGAATAGAAACAGGTAAACTATTCAATTCCTACTAAACTAATTATATTGCCTTTAGGACGGTTTCTTCGTCAGCAATTTCGCGAGCAGTTGCAGACGCTTCTCAAGGTGATGTAAAGAGCGCCACCGAAACCCTCTTGACGGCTATTTCGCTTATAAAACAAAGTCGTGTAGCCGGGGATGATCGATGCAGACTCCTGATTGTTCTCTTCAGGTTTATACGCTAGTGATAAACTGATCTAAGTATATATTTAGGATACATTAAGCGGTATTGAAGCCAAAGCATATGGAAATGGCCGTAGTAAGAGACACGATAGAGATAGGTATGTTACAATTTTAGATTTTCTGTAAAATATACTGCGAGAACGTGGAAAATCTCGGATGGATGCTACTGCCCAGACAGTATTTGACAACTACTAGTTGTGAATTTGTAAAATTGAATTGAAAAAATACGCCTTCATGTTTTTTTTTTCTCATTTTTGCATTTACAGATCCAGGAGCCGAGACAGAGATCGTCAACGCGTGCGTCGTAGAAGAAGCAGGTGAGAAATTTCGTGGCTATGAAGTACTGGCTTTCTTTTTCAGATCCACTTCAAGGTCCAGATCGCCCCGTCATCGCCGATATTAGATTTTTTGTAATTTAATTGTATGTTTTCAATTTGGCAATTTACTACAATAATCGCTTAAGGTACGGTTGTTTTCATGTAAATTGATTGTCGTGTTAGTATTATTTTAATGTATAATAGATATTGTATTGTTTGTTTCCCACAATGCTTGTTCGGTTTGACATTCTAATTTTTATCCCTTAGGTCCGAATCGTTGTTTGTGGTATGAGTATGTCCACTTGGTCTCCGTTGATCTTCCTTATTTTTACAATTTGTTAATTAATAAAATGTTTTTAAATTTATATTTTCTGTTCAATTTATTGAAGCTTGTTTTAGAAACCGAAGACTTGGAACGATTGAGTTGGAATGCTGGAGGGGTGGCAGCGTTGTCTGTCGGGGAACATTCAGAGCAGACTCCGGTCATGCGGGGTGCATGCAACAGTGACATACTCATCCACCTAGAAGTAGTTCACTTACAATTAGTGTGTGCATTAATACTATAACAATTAGAATTGTTATGGTGAAAAAGCTCGCTTTATTTTTTTTACTTCTTCATCGAATCATGGAGCCAGTTTTCTTTCTAAAACTTCTATATCTCATTGGGTTTAGGTTATGATGATGCAACCTGGAGACAAGAGACAGCTGTTCTGAAGAATAAAGAAAGACAACTTTCTAATAGAATTTTTTAAATAAATGTCTTATTCCATTTATTTGACTTGTTTGGTTTTCTTAGTAGAAGCGCTCGCCGTCTAACCTCTAAAACGAAGATAAGGCTAAAGGATAAGAAGGATGATCGAGCTAACCAAAGGAACTAAAATATAAAAAGAGGATACATATTATAAAATGATTTTCACCAAAATAGAATTGGTTATACACGAAAAGCCCGGGAAACCAAGAAATTTGAACGAAGCAAATTCAAAAAATATGCAAATAAATCAATAATAAATAACCTTGTACTTCCTGACTTTTACGTTCCACATTTTGATTGTCCTTTCTTGCTTTTTTAACATTATTTTACCTAACTTTTAAAAGCCATTTTATACGATTTGCTTTAGATGCCCTCTAGCTTGGAACCAATGCGATGTGGTAGCCCCACCCCTCTCCAACAATCGAACCGGCGGCCCCGGACCCAAGCAACCGCTCCTTCATCTTCTGGAGCCACAGGGGCAGTGGACACCCCTTGCCAAAACGTCCACATGCTAAACCGGGTTAGTTTATCATTTAACCGAATCATCTACAGCGGCTAACCTAAACAAAATAAAGTTAAATATTTCTGCTTAGTTACCTATCCGAACCTAATTCTTCTTTTCCAGACTGGAACACCGGCATTGGACTGGTTTACGTGCCGGTCTTGTCCGGCCGTATTCCGGTCGCCCCAGGTATTCTACCACCTGGACAGTGAAAAAGGAGAACTGGTCGCTCCCGCCGACCCCAAGGATGAAGACGTATGGCACGATGCCATGGAACACCAACAGGTAATATCTACAAATTTATATAGCTAATCTAAACTTACTTATAGGCATCAGTCAGGCGTCGGATTCCAGCGGGAACCTCCGTCGTGCCACCCAAGCGTCGCTGCTTGGAAGCGGCCACTCCAGTTCCGCTTTCGGTACGTTATCCTGTTTGACCATTCAGTATTTATGTTGAGCTTTCGATATCGAAATAACCTAAAATTCTTTATTTATTTTTCATTGCCATATTTTTATATACCTTCCATTCTTTGTAAACTTATTTTTTATATGCCTTCCTATTTAAACTTTACATTTAGGCTTCGGCTGAGCTGACCGCCCGATTGGCAGCTATTCTCAACCAGAAAGATGCTCTGGAAAAGAAAGTTATTGAACTCTCCGAAAAGGTACTAATTATTTTAAATGATATATTTATTCATTCCATTTTAGGCCAACCGCTGCGATTCTCTCGAAGCAGAAAACCTCAAGCTTAATGCCGATATTCAAGACCTTTCAGAAAAAGCGGCCCAGGTAAAACATCAAATAACCTTCGTATATAAAGTCCATATTTAGGAGGCTCTAGTTCATGGCGAAAAGCTTAGATCAGCTGAAGACCGAGTCAATGAGTTGACAAGAGAATTGGAAGCAGCAGCTCATGAGAATGGTTCCCTGAAGAGTTCACTTACCTTCAAGGAATTCGAAGCCACATCACAGGTAGCTTTGAGTTTGCCAGTTTTTCTTAAGGGGTTACCAACTTTCCCGCCATTTAAACCGAGACGAAACGTATGACATGCTGGATCGAACAAAAACATTTGTGTCGAATTCCTGTAAGCGGTTTAAGTGGTTCTATATGTCCGTGAATTTTGCTCTATGACCCCTATATTTACTATTTCTCACTCTTACTCCTATAATTCTCTTTTGAAAGTATAATTATTTATTCCGTCTTAGGGCGTCATAGGTTCGGTGCTTGGCAAAGAAGTCTTCCACCTGGTGAACCAGATTCGGCATCTCTCAGCGAACGCAGCCCAGGTAAAAAAATGGAGCAATCTTATTATATTAATTTTATATTTAGGCTTTGGTTACTGGTCAACAGCTCCAGTTAGCTGAACACCGAATCAGCGAGATGGAGAGCCAATTGCAAGCGGCCGCAAATGAAATGTCGTCTATGGAGAGGCGGACCTCGGAACTCACAGAAAAGGTTCTGTATTATTTTAATGACATATTTATTCTTTCTATTTTAGGCCGTCCGATGCGATTCCCTCGAAGAGGAAAAAATAGAACTTGAGGCTGAAGTCGAGAGGATCACGCAGCTGGTCAACAACAAAGCTGCTGAAATTGAGGAGCTCAGAAGAGAAATGAGAATTCGGGATCAGGTTAAGGTAAGCGGACAAGTTGAAAATTTACATCAATAATCGTATTTCAGGTGGAGAGGATGCCGGAGCCAATCGTCTTACCGGTGGTGAATGACGATGATGAAGAACCCGTCCCCACTGACGTTCAACCCGCACCAAGTCCTCGTCCACTTTTATTAGTGCTTCGTCGACCTCCCCCGGCACTGTTCTTGAGGCTGACACCTCTTCCGCCGGCACCCGCGCCTCTTGCTGCTTTGCCAGCTACTCCACCAGCTGCTTTGCCAGCTACTCCACCAGCTGCTCCTGCCACTCCACCTGCAGCTCCTGCCACTCCACCTGCAGCTCCTGCCACTCCACCTGCAGCTCCCGCCACTCCACCTGCAGCTCCCGCGGCTCCTCCTGCTTTACCAGCGGCCCCCGCACTTCCTCCACCACCTTCGCCTTTGAGAAGACGGCCTCAGTATATCCGTCAGCCACGCCAATTGACCCCGATGAATCCGGGACGCACTGCCAACCGCATTATGCTCGGAATGAGGTTTGGTATGTCGGCCGCTGAATTATCACACCAGCTCCAGTTAATATTGGAGGCGGTTCTCTCCGAACTCAACTCCTACAACGTAAGTTTTTGCTAATAGTTTAAAAATCAAAATATAATTTTAGCACGATCTCGATGTGGTAAATCGTCTTGGTCGTTGGATAACGGCAATTCGCAGACTTCGGGCAATCGCCTTACAAGGTCGCGTGGATATTAATGGGGTGCTGAGGCTTATCACGCCAATAGCCCTGTTTTTAAACAGGCTTTAAGGTAATTATTTATGTTTATGCTTGATATTGTTCGAGAGAGAGAGAGAGCCTCTTCGCACATGATTTTGACTAATAATGCGAGCTTTAGTTGCTTACTTGTTTAGTACAGTCCCCTATAATATTGCGTGATGATGCAAAGAGTGGTATTATGTAATAATAACGTCTTTTTAGGGACTTGCTGAAACTTTTTCCGACTAATATGTTCTTGATTAACGGCCTTGTCTTAGGAATTAAGGTAGTGCAAACCCAATACTATGTTTATAACTGTATTTTAGGGATTTTTTTTCTTTTTTGAGTGCTCCTCTAGTAGGTGCATTGTCGGATGTATGGGGACGTAAAGTGTTCATAATTCTAACTGTATTCAGCACTTGTATGCCGCCCCATCAGCGTAAGTTGATATTCAGTCTATATAATATTTTATTTGTTTATTCAGTTCTCCAGCAACGAAGCCACTCTTTAGACCAACTACTAGCATCATGTCGTCTCTTCATTCAGCTGGACAGTTCCTGCAACATCAACATCTGGTTTGTTATCTCACTTCTATGGCTGAAGTATTCAACCTTTTTGTTCACTTTCTTCAAAATTGACGTATTTATACACATTCGTATAGATATATTCAACTTATTAGAGAGAAAATTTATCTCAGTACCCCCCTTCTTGTCCGTATAGTCTGTTTTATTATTAGTTGTTGAAATATCATTTTGCAGGCTCTCGGTTCATAGCCACAGTGTGTTCCGGATGCATTCGTTAGTTTCGATGGAATTAAAGCCGTTCTTCGGTCGCCAGACAGTGACCAAAGATATTTTAAAGATGTACGTTTACGTTTTTTCTTCATGTTTATGTATCTACATTTTAGCTGACCATCGCCTTCGTCAATCTTCTCCAATCTAAGGAAGACCGCAAGAAGGATCTGCTTGACATGTACTTCAACTGTACATTTTCGATTTGTCGAATCTTCTATGGTAACAACCTTTCTAGCTCGCCTAAAATTACAGATATTATAGGATTTTCTGTGCAGCTAGGCATATTCAACCTGCTGCCCGGATATCTACTGCATTTTGGATCCCGGATAGCAGTTGAATTTTAACAAATGTGGAGCAGTTCGTGATATAACTGTTAAACAGGTTGGTTGCTATGCGAGTACATGTATTCAGAAATTTTTCGGTAAGAATTTGTAACGAAACATATGGACAGGACAGTTGACGAAACCCTTTGAATGTACAGCATGAAAATCAATGATCTCCTATATTTCAGAAAGTTTATTTGTCGTGACTATTGGCTCAACTCCATATCCAAGCTTCGTTGATGCATAACATTCTAGACCGGCAGCTCAGCAGTGCATCGGGTATAAGATTCGTCCAGAATAAAAATGTTCAACATTATAGGGAACGATCTCCACTGGTCCGCTGAGTTCTCCGAATATATGAAATATCCAGCTTGCCCATGCATCTGATAATTCTGGATCTCCGCAGATCTGATAGGATTCTACGCTATCGGGTACGCTCTCATCACAGATTTAGTTGACTCGCTTATTTTAGAGCTCTCTGAGTGATGGATGAACTTTGCGTTTCTGCTCAATTCGAAGCATGATATGAATGTATTGGATTCAGCAAGTATACCGAACCAGTTAAAAGTCCGTTAACATCAAATGTAAATAATCATTGAATTGGTTTAGAGCCCAGTTGGTTAAAGCCATTCGCAAGAAGAGGGAAATGCAAATGCCCATCAAGGTATCGTAGATTGTGAAGAAATAGTAGATTAGATGGCTAATCGCCTATACTGAAATATTATGTTACAATCATCAGCAGTTTTTCACGAAATTAATGTTCCCCAGTTGCGATCAACGTTGATTTCGCAGCAGTAAAATTCCGGTGTTTATCCTTTATTATTAATTTTGTTTCATACATACATGAAACAATAGAAAGTTAGAATATGGAAGAGTTCGCAAATAACGGTTATGGTTCGGAATTGGAGAAGTCCTGTCGTATTAACATCTCAATATCTCGTTATCTATCAACATTAATTTATTTACTTTCAGCAGACAGCAAGATGGTCGTCTTAGACGACATCGGCCAAATGCTCAATATCCCGTCAACAAAGCATATCATAACAGAGAAGACCACACTTGGCACAGAGGATCGACTCGTGGACGCTTTGAGGTAATACTTCGGTTAATTTTCAATTGTGTATGGTGAAAATCGGCGGTGATGTCCTGTAAAGTCTAACACATGGTTTCTTTACCGTTTATGGCCAATTGCTGACAGATAACAATCTAAAATCGTAGTTTAAATTATTAATTTCAGGACCAATGTACAAGTGCGAGTTGTTGGCAGAGGAAGGTCTCGAGACAGAGAAGGATTTTACACGATATGGAAGAGTCAACTATGTTTTGAAAGAACGTCTACGTCTGCTTCAAGAAGTTGAGAGGCTTCAAAAGCCTATGAACGTGGTTGGTGATGTGGCATATACGTGTGAGAACGCCGGCCACTTCTTCCGTTTTAATGTGAGTTGTTGT
>JAQGAV010003750.1:0-11738 GCA_034691345.1 Phasmarhabditis papillosa | reverse complement strand
TATATGTTATTTTGGATGTTTTTTATCAAAATACTAAAAATTAACATCAAATAAGTGAAACAATGACTAAAAAACGTACTCTTTTTTGAAATTTTTATGATCATTTGCGTTGGGCCGACCTCGGCCGGCCGGCCCTGGCCGAGCCGCGGGCGTCCAGGGACCAGTTTGGAAAAACCGGCCGGTGCGGAGCCCTGTGCAGTGGTAAAGTCCTCACTTGGTAATCTTATCAACCCACAGGTTCCTTTTCTCCCACAGGCAGGTATTGGACGGCACTTATGCATAAAGTTGGGCGGCCAGAGACGGTCGGCCAAACTTTGTTGGATGGGTCCGGCCGGAAACACGAGGCCCGATTTTCCCCAAAGCAGAGTGCTCATCTGGCCGACATTAACTAGGCAACTTAACATCTCAACATATAATCTGTATTATGACGTCATACTTATCCTCTATATCACCACTCATCTGGCTATAGTAGCCGACAGCTCGTAATATTCAGCGACAAAAATTTCGGTCAGGGCCGCGGCCGACTTTTTGGGAAATCGGCCTTTCCCAGCCCTGATCTTAGGTTGAGAACATTCCCTAGTAAGTCTAAAAATATATACAATATAACACTAATTGTAAGTCTATTGGACAGTTCTAATTTGTGGATGTGATTGATTAATGACCGGCAGAACTCCGTCCCTAACAATAAGGAAAATCTGCTGAGAACACCACTGATCAAAGAGTTTAATTAGTTGCTAACGACCATAAGACTATAGTCGCAAAGACTTATTCGTCATATCTACTCGTATTTTAATACACTGTGAATTGGTTACCACAAAACTGTTTTTTAAAGCTTCGTCAAAAGTATCTTCCCTTATGAACTTTCTGTACTTAAGAGTATATTCACATAACACCGTCTCTCACATAACCAGAATACTGCTCTGGAAACCAATCTCTTTATACAGACTATAACGTCTGTAGTGTAGTCTTTAAAACAGACTATATATATAAATAAATAACATAAAACAAAATTATAAATAAAACTTTATTGTTACCAGTGGCTAAGAACCTGTTTTATTACACAAAATACTACATTTAACACTGCAAGTAGAAACGGAAGACGCCACCATCACTCAGCAACAGCTCTAAAATGAAAAGAAATCATGTTATCATAAGGCTATCAAATGTAAATAGGTTGTCCTACCAACTAGTCAGTAGGACAAAATTCGTCTAATTAAGAAATAAAAAAAGTAAAACAAATAATATTTTTACTTTTATTGAAAACACACCTGTGTGGAATATCAAACTTCACTGTTCCACCGCCAATCTTAAAAGAATTAATTAAATAAAAAGAACAACATTTCTTTTTCTATACAGGGTTCGCACATCTGCGTGTTTGTCCTTTAATTACAGTGTAAACTAGTCTATTATATATTTTTTAGTGAATACTCTTCAAAAAAGTTAGTTTTCAGTGTTATTTTCTGCCAAAAACAATAAAAAATACAACAGAATTACCTATTCATGTTTTTGTATACTATTTATCAAAACATTCACCTAAATCAGTCGATTTTTTCATAAAAATTATCCCTGCGCCGGCCGACTTTTTGAATTTTCGGCCCCGGGCCGGCCCGTTAAATTCCCAGCCCTGCTGTGGCCCTGTTAGCTAGCTAGGGCCCGGGAAGCCGTGCGTTATCGATCGAAAACATGTATCTTGCCTTGAAGGGGCAGCAGTTGAAAATACAAATAATAATAATTAATGACAAAGTTTATTCAAATTTAATTAACCATAGAAGTGTCGTTATTAATGCTCAGAAACGGGTTAATTTTTCATAATGTTTCTCGAACTGTTGGTTTACTGTCTTTAAGGACAACAACACCATTTTACAAAGATCTTTGAGCTTCGGAAATTCACATGTCATTCCATTAAAACAAAGCATCAATTCATTATTCTTATCTTTATGGAATAAAAACATATTTCCATACAAACTGGGACATCCAAAACTGAAATTGTAATATATTAAAGAGACCCATTAATAACAGTTCTTTCTGCTCCCCAAGGCTGCAAAAAAGCCGGCCATTTCTAAAGTTTTCGGCCCCGGCCCAGTATATATCTTATAAGTGTTCTGATTAAAACAATATCGGAATTATTATTACTATTAATAGTATTATCATTATTATTTCAATTATTAATATTATTATATCATTGTTATTATTATAACAAGTACCACAAACAGAACAAAAGTTAACCGTGTTTGCAATTTCAAGGGTAAATTAGTCGGTTACAAAAATTTGACGCCGAATAAATAATGTTAATAAATTGTAAACTCCGGCAATGAATAGTCTTTGACAGGCAATTTCCGATATTCAGTGTAAGAATATAATAACTTACCAACTAGGTGGTATTATTTTGGCATAAATTGTTTCTTCTTTGAGGTTCAATATCCAGGCATTCCGTTCCATTGTACGATCTCCTATCTAAATATATAATGGTATGCATGTGTTATAGAACAAAATTAAACTATATATCTATAAACTCAATAAACTCCTAAGGATGGGATGTGGATTTGACTCCCGGTAACTGCAGAAATCTTTGGATAAAAGCAGCTCATTTAGCCTAGCACCCAAACACGACTAAATGTTAGAAAGGAGCCGTCTCAGTAACTCTAACCCAGAGAAGTCTGTCGTTAATGTTGGCAAGTGTGATTAAGGAAATAGAATAAATTAAGATTTTATATAAAGTATAAATTCATATATTAAACTGTTTTCCAGAATTTGATCCAACTATACCTACAGGAAGTATTAAAAGAACAAGAGGACCATTTTGCATATAGAAAAGACAGGGTTCATGACCATAATAGTTAGATTCCTTGTTTACAATATAGAGACCATCGTTTAGTTTGCGAGGAGCGATAATTGTGGAATCTGCCGGATCTGAATCAATGTCAATAATATCCTAGCTTTATTGTTATTCATATAAAAATACGGTCACATATATTTGGAGCAAAGATGTGAGACCAAGGATACTTAGAAAGACGGAACTTTATTGCAAAGCAGCTGACGTAGGCAGGCGCACTCTTTTTGACGGTATTCGAACATCGATATTTATATGAGGCAAAGCTACTAACCACTGCCTATTTCGCCTTATCATCTATCAGAAAATGTTAGTCAATATTCTAACTCTAATTAATAATGTATTTTTATTTAATTGTAGGACTAAAAGGTTAAAATCCTTATGTCTTCGGATTCACTACTCACCAAGCTCACACAGCGCATTTCGTTCTTGTAAATCGAAATCAGTAACTTCTATTTTGAGAAAATGATCCATAATGAAATGAGAACTGAAAATTATTGATTAGAAGGCTAATTAAGAAGTTTACATTTATTTATTACTACTATAGTCTATAGTTGACGGATGAATAGTTGCATGGGTATACGGTAGAATTTAGAAGGAGCGCGGAAATCGAAAGAAAATGTACAAGTAACCGATACAAGTGTGCGCTCGCCTTATAATAAATATACCTTTAAACCACATGAGATTTGTCCGAAGACTATAACATCATGCAAGTACTACTAACCATAAGAACTACTATTTTTGCAAAAATTCTATAGTCCATAACACAAAGAAGACTGCAGTGAGCGGTGTTCTTTAAGTTTTAAACATCACTAGTTTTGTGGCAAAATTAAACTTAAATTATATGGTTTCGATGTGCAATTTTTTGTTTGCTGTCAGATATATATTATCCTACTAGTTTTATTTTGTATCATGTTCAGAAAAAGAGAAATACGCAATTGCAGAAGCCTATGAATACAACCGCGCTCTGAGGTCTTTAGTTTGTCATATACTATGCCGATAAAAATTGGGTCCCGCACCAATAGAATACACCAGAGTTCCGCAAACTTGCGGCCGGCCGCGGCCCACTTTTTCCAAATCTCAGACGGGCCGGTGCGTAGCCCTTGGTTATACAACTGATTTCATGATTCACTTCCAATTTCAAATCACTTCTAAGTAATCTCGCACCAGTTTACTAGTTCTACTTAATTCCAAGACAGCACCAGCTTGGCCTCAGGAAATCAATTATACATATGTAAGATTCCTTGATATTAAAGATACCATACTTTTATGCGGTTTTGCGTTTGCCTAATAGAACTCTTGTAATAACTTTGTAACATTCTGTGTTACAATTTACACCATTTATTCGTCACTATCTCATACCATTGCTTATTCTATAGCCGTTGGGGCATGTTGGTGCACCTAGTCAATATACTTACCGTGGACTAAACTTGTACCCGATCCAGGCTCCCCTTATTGCAATAACACGAGTTAATCCATAAGGCAGCTTACTGTAGCCGAGTACAAGTTATTTCAGATTCCATAGTCAAAAATGTATTCGTACATACGAAGAGAATAGTCCATTTCAAATTGTAATCATCAGCAAATGTTTCCTTTACTGTAGCCAGACTGATCTGCCCGGGATTTTTCAATTTTGGCCAGACCAGACCAGTGTTCAAAATGGTTTAGTGAACTAGTCTACTCCGAGGCTTGTCTGGGCTGAGGTTTTATCACTAAACATTCTCCAAAGTACACTCCGGCCAGCCGCGGCCCGCTTTTTGCAAATCTCAGTCCGGCGAGTTATAAATGCCAACCCTCTTTTTTCTGAAAGAAACTATACCTCGGCTTGTTCTTTCATTTTTATAGACTCCATTACCTTCGGAATTTGATTTCTTTTTCATTATTTTTCTAATGAATGATTTCAACGAAATTTGTCGTGTGAAACACAATAACTAGTATTCAATCAGCCTACATAGCATATATCATTAGACAATAAATGAATACAAATGTAGTTATACACTCATTTTTTGTTTTTACCGCTGTTGATGTTTTTGCATCGGGTGTAAATTAAATTCATCTGCTTCAACGGTGTTGACGATGTTTGGATAACTTTTCAGGTATTTCTTATTATTTTACGTTGTTTGAATACAGTTACTTTATAAAAGTTAGTAGTAAACAGTTCATATGCAGATACGTTTTTACGGGGGTTAATTTATCCTGGACAGTTCTGGATGATTGTATTAACCGAAATAGCTTAAAATAACCACTCAGCGGACCTAAGATCGCATAACCTGTGATCAAACCGATTCTGACTAAATATTATTAAAGTTTATCCACTCGAAATTTTTATTCCCAAAAATATTGTATATAAAGAAACATAGGATTAGGGTTGGATTTAACTATTGCATCATCAAGCGTTTCCGTTTCTGGAACTATATAACATTCAACAAACCTCATAGAGTATAGTCTATAACAAACAAAATACTGCAATGAGCGGTGTTGTTTAAGGTTTCAAAAATCACTTGTTCTGTGGCAAAATTAGGCTTCCAGTATATGGTTCGTTGAGCAATATTTTGTTTGTTGTCAGAAAAATATTATTTTACTAGTTCTGTATCCAGAAAAAGACAAGTACGCAATTGCGAAAGCATATGTATACCACGGCGCGCTGAGTGAGGTCTTTTGTGTGTTTTAGAAGACTACATGTTTTCTTGCATGTTTCAAAACGAGGATTAAAGTGTTTATTAGTGAATTGTGCGAGTCTAATACCTACTGTTCTTTGTGCTATTGTTTTTGTAATAACTTTTAGTAAATATTAACTTATAACGTTTTGATCTATACTGCTTTCATACTTTAGATTAATCGCGAAAGATAATTGGCCATAAGCGGAGGCAATCAATTTACTTTACATGAGGTTTACTAAAATAACTACAATTCTATTATGTTCTAACCTTTGAAAATTTACATCTACTATAAACTTCTGACTTCAAATTTTTGATTGGACACGCTTTCACTTGAAAATATGTCAAAATATACATATATAACTCTTCAATGGAGAGCTACCTCAACTTCTGCCGTCTTTGCACGGTTTCGAAAAAAAAACTAGAAACTTCCGGGGCATTTACAAATTCAGAAACTAAATTGATGAAAGAACTGTGTCCAGACTTGGAAGATTAAACAAAATGCTTCAATATTTTTTACTGCATTAAAGCTTTTAAAAGTTTATGAACATTATTTTGCACCGTACTCTTTCATCACAACCGTACGTAGCATATGTCTACTAACAATAATGTTAAAGTTTATACTGCTTCTAGTATTTCAAACTTTACGTTATGAGGCAAAACGGACAAGACGCATATTAAATGGACAATTAAAAAATGAATTTGAAGTTCAAAATACGCTTCGTTTATTGTTTTGAACATAAACTAATTATAGTCTACGGACAAATCTCATGTAGTTTAAAGGTATATTTATTATAAGGCGAGCGCACAATTATATATGTTGCTTGTACATTTTCTTTCGATTTCCGCTCCTTCTAGATTCTACAGTACACCTTTGCAAACGATTAATCCGTCGACTATACTGTTTTCTTAATTTTTCGATTCAAGCCCCTTACAATTTGCCCGTTACATATTTTGTTGTTAACTCCCAAGCGCCATAGATTAATGTCAATTGTTTTTCTACTTCAACCATAGAAACCGAGAGAACTCTAAACGCTACTTACTTTTCTCATTAGGCGAGGAAAAATCATTTACAAACATTAACAAACAACATTTTGTTTTTAATTAGGGGCGGTTTTTGTATTTTCTGATAAATTTCGATCTACTAGACCGTAAAAGATTAAGCAGATTGAGCATTATCAAAGCTTGCTTAGACAACAACGCAAGGCATTGTATTTTGCCAAAAGACTGCTTTCCTTCACAAGTTTTTATGCTTACCAAAATTATCTTTTGAAGCTTTTAGAAACTTTTAAAAGTAAAGTAAAGTAACTGGAGATTTCTTCGGCGAATGGCTTCGGATATTCAATCCGGAATCTTCTGAGCAGAGACGGCTCCTTTTTAACATTCAGTCTTCGTGTTCATGAAAACTTTTGTTTCCACTAACTATAAGTTAACATACAATACATTTATCCTACATTTTAAGCACTCCAAGTGATATATAGTCTACGGACAAATCTCATGTAGTTTAAAGTTACATTTTTTATAATGCGAGCGCACAATTGTATCGGTTGCTTATACATTTTGTTTGGATTTCCGCGCTCCAACCTCTGTAAACGATGCATCCGTCGACTATAGTATAGCGAGGGTTTTGTCTATGAAAATGTGTTTCGCTGTACTGTTTCATGGCTAGTTCTATTTTCCAACCCCTTACTGAATACCCACACTTATTTCAATCGTCACAGGACTTTGGTATTTCCTGCAATACCTCAAACAACAAGCTGTAAACTATAAATACTTAGATTATTCTATAATAATTGTACCTGCTCTCTCCAGAGAATTGATTTTTACTTGTTATTCTCCAGTTTGCGGGCCTTTTTCAATTTACCTGATTATGGGAAAAGGTTTGCAATTCTAGCTAACACTACAGATTGCGCTCTAGAAAGTGGGCAAGATGTCGACAAAGCTGCTATAGTAATACTATTTTTGAATAAATAGACCCAATATACATTCTAGGTAAACGCTAGATATAGTTCATAACAAAATACGCAATTGCGGAGGACTACGTATACCACCGCGCTCTGTGGTCTTTTGTTTGTTATAGACTGTAGTTAGTAACGAACTCCCTGGCGTGGAATCATTGCATGTTGGTTATTAAGGTGTATGAAACAATGAAATTATCCAAACTTGAGTATTTAAGACAAATTAGCTAAGAAACTATAATTTCTAAAAGAATATACTGTAAAATTAAGAAGTTGTTGAACGTATGATAGTTTATCAAACCTTTATAGACCTTTATAGAACTATGATAGTTTATAGACTATAGAGCTTTTGGTTGTACACGTTCCGCATTTTTGACAGGCAATAGTTTTAATCAAAGAAGAACATTGGAGCATAGTAGCCAAGTACATAGTCCCCTACTTTTTCTTTATGGCAGACCATTGTGCTAAATTTTGGCCAGACTCATGCCCCATATATAAACAAGATCCCAGTAACCTAAACGTATTTTAAGTATTGTGTTTCCTTCTATCGCATATATCACACAATATTAGTAGATTTCTGCGGCATGGTTTGTTCGTTTCATTCCAGAATCTTCTCCGCTCAGTCTTCGGGTGAACGAATCATCAAAAACAGTGACGGAATTATGTAAAATGCCATGATCCAAAGTTTGCTACTTTAACGAGAATTGTCCCAGATTTACAGCAAAACAGTTTACATTGGGCAGTGCTATAGTCGAATTCTAAAGTAATACGGCAGTGTTGATAAAATTGGGTTGCAGGAGTCCTGAAATATTTTGTCTGAGTAAGGCAGTGCAAAGCAAGTTTGCAATCTGCTGATATCGCGCGCGTAGAATGCCAGAAGGCGCATTGTTAAAAATGATTAAATACGCAGCATACACGGCCTTATTACTTTTGAATCTGACTATAGAACACTTTTATAGTTTTCAAAGTGCACTCTAAGTTCCGTACGCTGCGGCAACTCATGTTTAATTACTAATTGTACCAGACTTTACGAATTAACAAATGAGCCTGATTTTAATTATTAATCCGCAATTAGAATCAACCTTTTTCACTTTTTAGTGAATCATTCGGACAAGAACTGACGTTCTGACTTATTATACAGAGCTAGACAGCTGAAAATATTATGTTTTTGTTTACTTATCACGATTTAACCTACAGCTGTTGTTCAAATTGCATGTTTGGAGCGAAATTGACGTTAGAAACAATATTATTAAGAAAATGGTAGTTTATCCAAAATTAAAATGTTTTGTTGAATTGGTTCTGTCCATTAGACTGCATTTGCAAGAATAGTAAACTCACTTCATATGGCTCGCACTCTTCCTTTACCCTAGTGGGTTAGAGCAACGGTCTCGGCGAGGATCTGAGCCTGTGGGTTCGACTCCTCTTAGCTGCAGTAGGCTTTGGAAACCAGCAGCTTCTTTATCTCATGTTTCGTGCACCCGAAGACTAAATGTTAGAAAGGAGCCGTCTCTGCTCAGAAAATTCCGGAATGAATGGCCCAAGGCCTGCATCGAAGAAATCTACTATTATTGGGATACGAGTGATACAGGAAATAAAAATACTTTTTAATAAGCAATATTAAAAAGTATATGGATTTACAGATAATATGAATTTTGTCAGTTTTGCTTATTAGTTGTTTTAGATGAACATTTCTTGTTAGTTTCTAATATTAAGCATACATTTTTACAGATATCGTTTTTTTAAACTTTATTTTTTCAAATCTAACAATAAGTATATTTTATTTCAGAATGAATGTTTGCATAAACTCCTCCTCACAACAACTCTACAGTGGTTTTTCTATCTTCTTATCTTTTGTATTATTGTCCATATATACCCGTAGTATATGTGTACATTACAAACTCAATGGAGTCTTTCATCCGTTTTTTACGTAAGTTATTTTTTAATTAAGGGGATACTAATGAATGCTACTTGAATAGTAGTTTTGAATATAGTACATGAATAGGAGTTCATCATTTATTAGTAAAATCCGCCCCCTTATAAAGGGTTCGATAACAAGAATACAAGAGATCACAGAATACCACTGGTCCTTTCGGAGAAGGGAGCCAGGGTGGATTCGGAAAGAGTATTCCATTCCACAACTTTGATGCTCATAAACTATGGAAATATCATAAGATGTTGGTTTCTGTGGCTGTAGTCATCAGCCCAATTTGTCACCCTATATAATAATTTGACTGATTTACTAATTGTAAGAAAAATAGAAAATTTGAATCAAAAAAGCGCTAGCGAGCAAACGCAGATCTCGCCCACCAAGTTTCGACAATTGACTCTTGTGGTATTCACTTTTGATACTTTTAAGAATACCTTTTTTTAAATTGAATTTCGATGCGTAAATAGTCGCTAGTTAACTTCAGAATCCTCTCAATCGTGCTCGAAAAATGTATAGAAAACACTGCAGAAAAAACCTTTTGCATTCTTTTTATAATAAACTTCCTTACTCATTGCTCCACAAACTACAGTGAGAAATATATTTTAACACTCGGTTTGGCACCATAAATTAGTTTCTCTGCACCCTCGTGCCTCTGGGAAAAGAAAGGTTTAGCCAAAATCAAAAATATGAACTTATTAAGAGCAAACGTGGGTTTCGGAAAGGAAATAAGTATGACAAAGGAACAAGAAAAGTACATAAGAACTTTCAATATGGATATATTAAAATCAGTGACATCAAAATATACTCCAGTGAAGGCCCTGATCGATTTACTGTACTGAAAAAAGCCGGGAATCGAAACATAACAACAAGATTTCCGATATCTGGAAGGATATATAGTAGGATTTGAAAGTAGTTGCGGTGTTATAAATCCTAAAAGTACGCAAGTGACACTCAATTGTTACTTTCGGCAGTGACTTTACTAATTTCAGATGTTTTCTTTTTCTATTACTGATTACATCAATATGTATTCAAGTGGTCACCATCATACGGCACATCTTCGAAATTTTTGAAGTCACAACCGAAAATATCGATACCATCGATGTTATTCTAGTCGGTAAGTAGATTCTGGCCTATGCATAATTTAAATGTATATTATATAATGCTTACAGTGTTGTCTGCACTTTGGTGAATAAATTTTTAACACTGCATCTACACTTTTGTAGTTTTTTATATTAACAAACGCTACCCTTTGAAAGGACTTTCCGCCCAGGGAAGAAATTTTAAGAATATACTCAAAGTTTGGTCCTGATTGAGTATTGGCAGATGCAACGACGGACAAACAATGATTACAAAATTTCTAAACGTCGAAAATTGAATATGAACATTCTCCAACGCTTTTGTTTTTAGGTTATTCACTGGGAATGCTATCCTCAATCGTAATAGAACGAATTATATCTACCATCTACCGTTCCGGTTATGAATTTAGCAGGAAATGGCTCTTCGCGTCGTTGTCGCAACCGCTCGCGGTGAGTTTTCTAGATGTTGTTTCTACTACTAGATGAACACTATAATTCTACATATAATAAGAGTATTTTGTACCTCCGGAACACCTAAGTGTATAACTCCTGACATCTAAAGTAGAAAGTTGACCCCATAGCAGCTCGCATCTTGAATTATACTCATCATAAGCGGGTGTTTTAACCCAGTGGTTAGAGCAGCGGTCTCTAAATCCGGGAGGATTTGAGGCTGTGGGTTCGTCTCCCCGTAGCTGCAAAAGGTTTGGGAAACCAGCAGCTCATTTATCCCATATTTTGTGCACCCGAATACTGAATGTTAGAAAGGAACTAGTGAAGTGGTTTCCAACTCAATTTATAATCGAAATTTATAATCGCGAGCAGAAGCAAGCTATAGTAAATAAGTATAACTGTTACATCTTTCCAGATAACACTAATTGCAAGCGTGATGATTGCACCTGCTTCTTATCGATTCCATGCATTCCTTGTTCTTCATATCATTTTTATTTTGGTAGGTTACAAAAAAAATTGGCTGAGTAAAGTAAATTTGAATGAACGACAGAACTTCCGTCTTTCTGACATTTGCCCCCCGACTTTTTTCAAAACTGTTCTAGCCAATTTTTGGCGCAAGGAAAGTTTGCTGTATCAGTATGTCTAACACAACAGTCGCCAAGGCTTATGCAAGGTATACGGTACGAACTGCAAATTTTATTAGAGTGTGCAGAATTCTGCACTCTTCGAGCTTACATTGCATGTATTGCTTGTATTCTTGTTCATCTCGCTTAACGAGATAACATGTTATATTGTTGATGTAAGACTAATTATTGGTTAAATACCTCATTCCGTTGCAAT
>JAQGAV010003749.1:0-11739 GCA_034691345.1 Phasmarhabditis papillosa | reverse complement strand
GCCGGCCCTAGTCTATTTCACACTTAGCGGATATTTTCAAAAAAATAAGTTTTCAGTACTATGTTTCGGCATTAACAATAAATTGTGCAACAATATTTACCTATTGATGTTTTTGGATACTCTTTATCAGAATATTCACCTAAATCAGTCGATTTTTTCATAAACATTTTCCCTGCCCCTTTAAATTGCATATCGTTTGTCACTTAAACTCACCGTACAGAAATCCGAAGACTTATTGTTTTATTGTTTAAAAACACTTGAATCATAGTTTTCATTCATAACTTGACTTATAACTCCTTTTAAATTAACCTAATTTAGAAGACTCGGCAGAGTGCTCAAGCTGTAGAGGTGGTGCAACCAC
Source organism: Phasmarhabditis papillosa (assembly GCA_034691345.1). Classification (NCBI taxonomy): domain Eukaryota; kingdom Metazoa; phylum Nematoda; class Chromadorea; order Rhabditida; family Rhabditidae; genus Pellioditis; species Pellioditis papillosa. The sequence goes on along the minus strand of JAQGAV010003749.1, from coordinate 11,378 downwards.
AGGGTTAACCAATGACTGAAGAAAAGACCAAATTGTAGGTATAAAAAGCTACTACATGTTAACAAGATTCACAAATTCCCAGAATGAATTTGAACTTATGTCCAACTTCTGTCGAAACTGCTGCAAGAGAAACCGCAGAAGCTATTACGCGTATTTGTATTACATATTGCAATTCAAGTATGTCTTTATGTTAAAATTTGTTCTTTTTTTTATTTAGTATTTGCTTAGAAGGGTGTCAAAAAAGTCACTGCTTCCTAGAGTAAACATTCGCCTAAGAAAAAAGCTGAAGCATTTACTTTTCCCCATTTGAACAGTTGCTTGTTATTTGCAATATTGAAAAACTACCTAATATATTTACATTAGATACCATAGATTGAATAGATTAGTCAATATTATATAGATTTACCCTTAAAATTAAACTATTCTTTCTCACTTTTCTTTTATTTCCTTTTTCTGAACTGTTCATTTGATGCTTTTAGTAAGCAAATTCTTCAGATTAGGGGTAGATTTTCTTGAGAAAACGACCAAGACCGGGCGGTAAATATTAACCAACAGACGGCCAGGGCACAGTTTTGGTAAGTGTTCCCATGCCCTGGTTCAGATCTAACAAATAAAATATATTTATTTTTGAAAAGCAGCTTTTTCAAACTATTATCAAAGTACAAAGTTTGAAAGGTTAACAATATTGTTGTAATCAATACTGGAATCTATTAATAAAAGATTGAAACAATTACTTTTCCTCATTATTTTCATTTATCTTGATGTGGGTCAACTGAGAGGGGCGTACTCACAGAAATGGCCGAAACCCTGCGCCGAAGAAATCTAATTTACTATTTGAATAACTTTTACTTTAGGAATCTAATTTAGGAAAATAGCAGGCCTATCTTAAAATTGGGTCCGGTAACGGGTGTTATTTAGATTTGACAACTAACAAATTCTATCTGAATGACAGATCCAGCAAACTTAAACAATATCCTAGAATTATTATTCTTCTACCCGGGTTCTCGAAATTGGGTCCACCCAATTCAGGAAAAGACCCAAAAGGGGTTGGGCATAAGTTATTTGGTTTTACGTTAAACGTTTAGCAGAAGGAAGACAACTCTCTATTGCTTGAAGTAGTTCGTTCTCTTTGAATAAAACTTTGAAACAATTACTTTTATGCGCTGTAGAAGCAAATTCAGTGAATTCTAAGGTAAAGCTAATTCTTGAGATCAGCAATGGGTATTTAATGGTCAGATTTAACAATAAAATGATATTTTCTTACAGAATACTACATCTCTTATTCATAATATTATCAAAGTTATTCTAAATGTTACAGAGTGAATCTTTTAATGTATGGGATATCGTTATTGATCGTCGTTCTGAAGCTTTCCTGCAGTTTTTGGAGAAATTCTACAAACTCAGTAAACATGGTAGGTTATTGTTAGAAAACAGTAAAGTGATAGTTTGATTCGAGAATAATAATCGAGTGTTAAAAAAACTCATTGAAATTGGCTCTGAAAGTATTCGAAAAGCGAAAATATACGCAAGTAACACTCATTATTCATCTTGAATCACACTATAGACTTGGTAAGTTGTTGCTTGAAACTCTACTGCCTTCTACTGTAAACATTCGTGTGAGAAAAAAGCTGAAGCATTTACTTTCCCTTTTTGGACAATTGCTTTTTTCTTGCTATATTAAATAAACTACCTACTATATTTATATTAGATACCATAGATTGAATAGATTAGTCAATATTATATAGATTTACTCCTAAAATTAAACTATTCTTGCACACTTTTCTTTCTTTTCCTTTTCTGAACTGTTCATTGAAAACGACCCGGATAGGGTGGTGAAATTTTTACCACCAGCCGGCCAGGGCCCGGAATTCCCACGCCCAGTGGCGGTAGTATAGAAACGCCCGGGCAGTTTTTAACCCAACCGGGCAACAATTCTCAACTGCTCGCCCACTTACCCGGGCGTTTCTATACTACGGCTACTTGTTCAGATCTAATAATGAAATTACATTTTGTTATGTAAAATTAAACATTTGTAAACTACTATCAAAGTGCCTTTAAAGATGAGATTAAAGGTAAAATAGTGCGTTATCAATGTACTTTATCTCTGAGCCAGCCGAGCCCGGTTCGGCTCTGAGAGGTCTACCTAATATATTTACATTAGATACCTACCATAGATTTAATAGATTAGTCAATATTATATAGATTTACTCCTAAAATTAATCTATCCTTCCACAATTTTCGTCACATTTCCTTTTCTGAACTGTTCATTTGATGCTTTGAGTAAGCAAATTCTACAGATAAGGGGTAGAATTTTTCCAGAAAAGGATCAAGACCGGGCGGTGAAATATTTACTACCAGCCGGCAGGGCCCGGAATTCCCACACCCTATGGCCGTAGTATAGAAACGGAAGCTTTAAAAGCGAGGTTAAAGGTAAAACAATACCTCATCAATGTACTTTCTCACTTATTAGTGAATATTTTCATACAAACAAACCATTTATTTTCAAAACATAGCCATGAACGGCGGGTGCTTTATCCTAATGGTTAGAGCAGCAGTCTCTGGGCCGGGCCGGGCCCTCGAAAAGTCTGCGGACCGGGCCGGCACCAGGTTGGATGGTCTTGTTCAAATGGTTCAGGGACCTGGCCTGACCTTTATGAGATTCTGTCAGTCAGTCAGGCACAGCAAGCGCACGTAATCTAGAAACGACCGAATGGGTGCCCGGGCCACACTCCACAACAGCTCGGGCACACACTCAGGCGCTTATATATTGCGGCCACAGGTTAGGTCAGCTTGGCAACCTTGCTCGAGAAGAGTTCCCAATACATGAAAATAGAACATTATTTAAATTTAAATTAGCAAACGAGTTATTCTGATTAAGAAAACTATTAATAATTTCAAATGTTTTAGCTATGCTGGCGAAGTTAAGCACACAATCATAGAACAAAGCGAGAACGGAACCTACTATCTAGATGAAGGATACGTCTTCAACAGTATTGTGGTTAGTTGATTTCAATGAAACACGGGATCACCGATATTTGGGGCGAAGTAACTGTAGAAAGCTGAATCTCCATAGCAAGGCACCTAAGCTGCCGAGGATCTCTCCTGCGGGGATTCGGATTATCTACCTCAGAGCTGGTTAACCGTCAGTGCCGGGCCGGATTAGCTGTATATCCGACCGGACCGGCCCGGCCCGGCCTGACCTCCAAAATTTCAGGCCGGGTCGGATAACCAGCTCAGATCTACCTCTAGCTTGTGAGGCAAAGCTTCCAACCACTGGACAACCGCGACCCCCATGAATCACCATTAAAATGCTATTCAATAGTCCTGGCCTTCTCGATATCAACTTTTCTAACACTTCATTCATGTAAAACTTATCGTAAAATATAGAATTCGCATGTTTCAGGAGCTCGTTAACTACTACCGACAGAACAATCTTCGGGAGAGCTTCCAACCTCTCGACACCACCCTTAAGGATCCTTATAGAGAATGTAAACTCTTTAAAGTTATTCATCCATTTGATCAAAATGAGGGGAAATTCCTGCGACTACAAAAAGGAGACATTCTAACACTGGTGGATACGATTGGAGAAGAACGGGGATGGTGGAAGGGACGGTTGAGATATCAGGTTAGCTAAATGAAGACTTGAAACATTTATTTTTTCTAAAAAGATATTGTCAGATTCAAAAGTAATACGGCCGTGTTAATAAGCAGGAGTGTTGTAATATCTTGCCTGAGTAAGGCAAAGCGAAAGCAATTTTGCAATATGCTGATACCGCGCGCGTGGAATGCAAACAGGCCCAGTGTTAAAAATAACGAAATACGCAGTATACATGGCCTCATTACTTTTGAATCTGACTATAAACGTTTGTTTTCGTAAGGGTGAAACTATCTGGGCCCGTCCGGGAAGAACCTTTCTGGGACCAGTTCGAGTATCTATGAGTATGAGTACTGGCTATGAGTGTATCCGGGGCGAATTTGTATGGGGCAGGCCCGTTTCTATACATAGTTTTTTCTAACAAGTATATACATACTAACACTTTATGGGTTTTCTATTGGAATAAACAATTCTTAGTTGAAATAAAAGTTTCTTCGAGTTTGTCTCGATTATTCAAATCGGGTAAATCACATTTTTCGCATAGTAAAAAAGTAAATGTTACAAAACCTTTGAAAAATAGAATTTGCTGATTAACCCAATGAAAAGGGTTTTCTTTATCACCAAAATTAATAAAAACTAATTTAACAGGCCAAGAAAAGCCTGTATAGTGTGACCTAAAACTGTATTTTAAGTAATTTCATATGTTCTTTCGTATAGTTGAAGAGTTGTGTTTAAAATAATTCAGAAAACCTGTGATAAAGCGTGATAAATTTATTATACGTTCTTTTCCAGATTGGATTCTTCCCTATGAGCTACGTGAAGCCCATCGACGACTCCGACTAGGCATCTGTACTGCTTCTAGCTTCTTTAGTCTTGTAGTGCCATTTTGCCGTCTTCTGCTCTGGGTGCAATTAACGATCTCAACTCAAATGGTTCACATAACGGCCGATACCAAATTTTTAGACCTTCACAATAGCTAATAATATACATTCTTTCTAATTGTGCATTCCCTCATAACTCGCTCACATCACTTTGCTACATGTACCCGTGCTTCTTTCTGGCCTTTTTCTTATTATTATTAATAATAATATTATTATTGTAACTTTTTAAGCTTTTTGAATGTTTTGAATATAGTTTAGTGGGGCTGACTCAATTACCTGAAACCGGGCGTCTAAGCCAGACCCTCCAGTTCCCACTCGAAGAAAATAGAAACATTTCCTTTCCTCATTTGAGCCTGCATCATAACTCTTAATTTAGTTACGGTGATTCTTATAGCCTTTCCTTCCAAGTAGCCTCAGCTCAGACTAGGCAAACGTTGGCCCGGCCGGCCCTGCCCGCTGCGCAGTCTTCATTAGCCTTCAATATATGCCTGTATATAGTATAGTCAACGATTTAACGTGTTCCACTAACGATTCTAAAAGATTGTATCAAATATATCGTTATTTTCTCTCCCAAATCGAATTGTACCTGGGATTCTTCGCTCTACGTGTATTGCCTGTTGATATTGTTCGTTTTTCATTATCATTTTCCTATGTTTTCATTAGATTATGTTAATTTCCTGTAAAACCTCTGTATTCAGTTGTTACGGCCTCTTCAGATTCCATTTAGTTTGTTTGTATTTTTGTTTAATAACTGAACATAACGGGCGAAACAAAGATTTTCTACTAAAAACTATGTTTTACTATAGAGGATTACAAAATTATTCAACAGAAATAGAATGTGTCAGCAGAGATATAGTCAGATTCAAGATTAATAAGACCGTGTATGCTGCGGATTTCTTCATATTTTACACTGCACCTGCTGGCATTCTACGCGCGCGGTATCAGCAAATTGCAAAATTGCTTTCGCTTTGCCTTACTCAGTCAAAATATCGCAACACTCCTGCTTATTAACACGGCCGTATCACTTTTGAATCCGACTATATTCAGAATCCAACTAACTCAAAACAAACCACGAAAGCAAATGTTTCAGAATTACTCAAATGGCTCTAGAATCGGAATACTGTGGGGGTGTTGTAGGCGGCCAAGGCTTATGCAAAGGTATACGGTACGAACTGTAAATTTTATTGGAGCGCGGCCGAGCAATGGCGCGCGAAAACACTGGTTAGTCAATTATGCGATGTACAACACTACATCAAACTCATTTCTCTGGAAAAATTAATTGATATTAGTGAACATAACTATTTTGCGCGCTGTAAATTGAGCAGTCAGACCTTTAACATGCATATGGTTTGTCCGCCGACTATACGGTAAAGCGGTAAGCGGTTTACCTTTTCACCAAACGAAAATTTGACTTCCAGTTTAGGGGTGCACATTTTCACCGATAAATCTTCAAACATCAATATCAGTACCCTAATCAGACCGGACACCGGAACAACTTGACATTTCTGAGAGATTTGCATCGGGAAACCCTAATTGGGGAATCCAGAAAAGTAACAAAATGATGGATGTGGGTGAATTTAAATCAGTGGCCACGAATATCAATATCAGTACAGTACTCTGGTCGACCGGATGGATACCTGCAATTTTACCAGTGGATACCTGTAACGCTTGCCGGTATTTGCAGGTATACGGTCGACAAGAGTAAAGATGTTGTGCTGCGCCTCATCCTCCCTTCTCAGAAAGACCCACTGGTATTCTGTGATCTCTTGTATTCTTGTTATTCAACCCATTATAAGGGGCGGGGTTTACTAATAAATGATTAACTCCTATTCCTATTCCGCTACTGAAGAATACAGCTGGTTTTATTTATTTATTTTTTTTTTTGAAGATTCTAAGCTTACTGCTTTCTACTGTAAACATTAGTGTAAGAAAAAAGCTGAAGCATTTACTATTCACCTATTTGCACTATTGCTTGTTTCTTGCAATATGAAAAATTTACCTAATATCAGACCTCTCAAATGGGCCCGGCCTTCCCCCCTCACAAAATTAAACTCGGCCTGGCCCGTAAATATATTAGGTAGACCTCTTAGAGCCGAACCGGGCCCAGCCGAGCCCGGTTCGGCTCTAAGAGGTCTACCTAATATATTTACAGTGGATACCATGGATTGAATAGATTAGTCAATATTATATAGATTTAATATTAAAATTAAACTATTCTTGCACACTTTTCCTTTTTCTGAACTGTTCATTTGATGCTTAGGGTAAGCAAATTCTTCAGATAAGGGGTAGAATTTTTCCAGAAAAGGACCAAGACCGGGCGGTAAAATATTTACTAGGAGCCGGCCAGGGCCCGGAATTCCCACACACTGTGGCCGTAGTATAGAAACACCCGGGTGGTGCCTGGGTGGTTTTTGGCTTCCCGAGCAGTTGAGAATTGTTGCCCGGGCAGGCTAAAAACTGTCTATTATCAGCGTATTCTCACTTCATATCAGAAGATTCTCGACCAGGATGACGAGCAAACCGTCTATTTATTCTGCAATAAGGATGAAACCAAAGAGTAAGTGTTTTGAATCTAGAATAGAGCTTCATCTCAACTGAGCGTAGTGTTCCACTTATGAACAGATGAAATATTATAAGGCTGGGAACCAAATGAAATATAATAAGGAAACAAAGGTGAAATATAAAACTGGGTTTATTATCGGATGATATTCAATTAATTGCTTCAACAACACAATAAAATGATTACAAATGCCACATAGATAGGCTAGGCTCCGCCCACTATGCAAGGGACGCACAATATGATGGGCGTGGTGCGATAAACGCAGCACATTCCGGCCCTGGGGAAGGAAATGGAAAAGATCAATATCACAAATAAATAAATATAATAATCGAACAAACTTCGGAATAGGCTTATCCGGAACAACGTGACGGGGTGGCGACCATTGGCAGGATCGTTCTTGCATTGGTTGAGGTGTTATGGTGTTATGCATTTGTACTAGACTGCGAGGGGCTACTCACAGAATAGACATATTAGGAGTAAATATAGATCTAGACCATAAGGTTTTACTTAATGGAATAGATTAATAAGAACAACGAAACCGCACAACTTAGGATTTATTGCAACGGAATGAGGTATTTAAGCAATAATTAGGCTTACATCAACAAACAAAAATGTTAGCTTGTTAAACAAGACTAATGAACAATACACGAATACATGTTTAGGAACTGAAAGAGTGCGGAATTCAGCGAATCCAGCACAGTAGCGTTTTCCCACCCTAATTATGTACCTAAAATTCACTGTACCGAAACACGAAAACTTAGTATAAAGTATTAAAAGTATTTTATTTCCTGTATCACTCGTATCACAATAACTGTTTCTTCTTCGAAGCATGGTTTCGGCCATACATTCGGTTTATTTTCATTAAAAAGTAGAACAAAATTGGTAGATGTGCAGGTTTTCGTTCCACCTTAAATTTGATCAGTAGGTTTCGTTGCAAGAGTCGACGACCTTTTTCTTAAATGGACGAAAATAACTTCAGATCTAACAACGAAATTACATTTTTTTATAGAAAACTGAACGTTTTCAAACTACGCAGCAATTGTTTGAAACAGCACGTTCTCTTTGAATAAAACATTGAAACAATTACTTTTCTGCGCTATTGAAGTACATTCAGTGAATTCTAAGGTAAAGCTAATTATTGAGATCAGAAATGGGTATTTAATGGTAAGATTTAACAATAAAATGATAGTTTCTTACAGAATACTACATCTCTTATTCATAATATTATTAATTTTATTCATTAATATAAAAGGATCTCTAATAAACAATAATAAAGTTTTAATATTTGTTTTTAGTTTATTCTTAGGTTTATTCTTAGTAAATTATAAGGTAAAACTAATTGACTTTATTTGGATCAATTGAATTCAATTGGCGGATAGAAAGAACCGGCTCTGTGTTCTCCATAATAATTCGTCTTTGATTCATCTGAAACATGCGGTCTTTGATTATATTACAACGAGAACATGTTATAGTCTATAACAAAAAGAAGACTGCAGTGTCACTAAACACTGTCGACAAACCATAACAATTCATTTTCATATAATTAAGGGAAATTATACATAGTTTTTCAAATTCAAATTGGATAAGGGCTAGGCATTATACCTGACAATACTCTATATCCACACATGAATGAATCACTATGGCATAAATGGTAAAACACTCTTTAAAGATGTTGCAACTTTTACTTTTGAAAACCTTTGAATATGGTTTCGATTGTCTTGGAAACTACATTTTAAGCACTAGGTAGGTTAAGCACAACTACAAACAATTTTCTACTCATATAGTCAGCGCTAAGAGTAATAATGGAGTGATGAAAATTCCTACAAACGAAAACTAAAAACCGTACCTGCAAAATGCTTGCGAAACTAGCAGCTTATTTGGGCCATGATTCGTGCCCCCGAAGACTGAATGCTTACTGCTACTAGCCTAATGTTAGCAATGAGTCGTATTTGCTTACCGCTAAAGTGAAACTATAAAAATGGTACCCAGAAACATTGTGGGTGATTCAGGCTTACTAAACTATTTATTAGAAAACTTAAATATATCCAAAGGTAAAGTATTTCATCCAGGATTTAAAGTCAGAAAAAGTTTAAATATGTAGAGGCGCGGTCTATTGCTAACTTTTGGGAGCCAAATGTCACTAATCCAGAATAGTCAACCCAATGCGGCTGCGGCTTTTTATTGCAACTCTTGTATGTCTATTTGATATTATTAGCATAATAATAATGCTGAAGATGAGAGAATGAAGGAATGAATAGAATGGTTTATTATTTCCGAGGACCTTGAAATACACAAACATAACAAAATCTACTTAATTCTTAAATTCTTAATAGGGTCGAGGCTCGGGAGGATGATTGTGAAATCAAAGGAAAGTAGAGATTACTTGAAGCAGTACGTTCTCTTTGAATAAAACATTGAAACAATTACTTTTCTGCGCAATTGAATTACATTCATTGAATTCTAAGGTAAAGCTAACTATTGAGATCAGCAATGGTTATTTAATGGTCATAATAAACAATAAAACAACTGGTTTTATTTATTATTTTTATTGAAGATTCTAAGCTTACTGCTTTCTACTGTAAACATTCGTGTAAGAAAAAAGCTAAAGCATTTACTTTCCCTTTTTGGACAATTGCTTTTTTCTTGCTATATTAAATAAACTACCTAATATATTTATATTAGATACCATAGATTGAATAGATTAGTCAATATTATATAGATTTACTCCTAAAACTTAACTATTCTTTGTTTTTTCATCTCCTTTTCTGAACTGTTTATTGGAAGCATACGGTAGTAGAATTTTTTCAGAAACGACCGGGCCCAGTTTTATGAAATATTCCGACGCCCTGGTTGAGATCTAACAACGAAATTACCGTTTGTTATAGAAAACTGAACGTTTTCAAACTACTACCAATGTGCCTTTAAAGCAAAGCTGGCAATCCGGCCCGGCATGAAAATTTGGCGGTCGGTTATACAGGTAATCCGTCCTGGCCGTCCCAGCCTGAACTTTTGGAGGCCGGTACGACGTGGCCGGATAACCGCTCTGCTTTAAAGGTGAGATTAAAGGTAAAACACTGCCTCATCAATGTACTTTCTCACTTATAAATGACTGTTTTTATACTAACAAACCATTTATTTTCAAAACATTGTGTCCTGTTACGGGTGTTATTTGGATCTGACAATCTGACAAGACGTCCAAGACGTGAGCCGGCCCGGCCCGGCCCAGCCTGAAATTCTGAAACCAAGTCCGGGCCGGACTGGCCGGATAACCAACTCTGCCCCCCCCCCCCCCCTCTTCTGTCTTAAACTAACATATTCTATCAAAATGATAGATCCAGTAGACTGAAATAGTATCCTAGAATTGAGATTCTGCTACCGGGGTTCTCGAAAATGGGTCCACACAATTGGGGCAAAGACAGAGGTTTGAACATCAGTTATTTTATTTTATGTTGAACGTGACGAGGTGAAGGGCACCTTGAATTGATCAAATCAGTACGTTCTCTTTGAATAAAACATTGAAACAATTACTTTTATGCGCTATTTAAGTACATTCAGTGAATTCCAAGGTAAATATAAATCTTGAGATCAGGAATGAGTATTTGATTGTCAGTTTTAACAATAAATAATATTTTCTTACCGAAAGCTACTACATCTCTTGTTCAGAATAATATAAAATGTATTCTAAATGTTTCAGAGTGAATTATATAATGGGATATCGCAATCGATCATTCTTCTGAAGCTTTTTTACAGTTTTTGGAGAAATTTTGCAAATTGAGTATGCTTGGTAAGTTGTAGCTAAAAAACGTAGAGTTATCACCCTGGATAATGAGAGAAATTTCTCACCCAGAGCTATGGACGGGTGTTATTTCTATAACGAATAATATTCTACATAGACTAACCACAATATTATTAGATGAATAATATACTAATATTTACTATTGGCTATATTTAAACTAATCATTATGTTTAGGTAAATTGAATACCGGCTATCGTTTTAAAGCTACCGTTTACATTTCCGGAGAGATCAACGTCTCGGCTCGCTCAAACGGCGCGCTTTCTTTAGCAAAAGTTCAGCTTCATATCGGCCGGCACCGATTCGTTTTCGAACACGCCAGCCGCTCATATCTACATTTTAAGCACTAGCTTTGTTCTCTGTCTGCTCATTACCAAACGGTTACTATTCAGCTACAGAAGTGTTTCAACTACCAAGAATTTCCTACTCATATATAGTCAGCGACAAGAGTAATAATCGTTAAAAATGGCTCTGAAAATCTTCCAGAAAACGAAAATGTACGCAATATTCTCCAAAAATACGCAAGCAACACTCCATTATTACTCTTGG
>JAQGAV010003748.1:0-11740 GCA_034691345.1 Phasmarhabditis papillosa | reverse complement strand
GAGTTTGTGAGCCGCTGGAGCGGATACATCGAAGGCATTCTACCACAAAATCTGAACCATCGACTCGCTCTCTTCTGAACCAGGATCTTTCCACTAAGGTTTTCCCGTAGTTTACGAGAGATATTCTCTTTGCAGTCTTTCCCTTCTTCAAGGAGTTATCATTCTTAAACAAAATATATTTGGAATACGCGGGCTCGTAGGCGAACCGCTCGCACCAAAACCCGCGAGCGGCTATACGCTGGCAAACTACTTTGAATTCATTTAGAATACTAGTAGGTTCGGTTGCTTTTAAGATTAGTGTAAATATTTTAACTTGTATATATAGTTTTGCTCTCTTTTTGTATATATTTTTGAATGTTTCTTCTTGATTAAAACTTTTGGGTTCCCAAGAAGACCAGTATGCTGCATTAAGATCAGGTTAGTTAACGGAGATAAAAATTATGCCCTTTTCCACCACTCAATTTTCGTTTAGCATGTTTTCATTCGGCAGTTTATGACAATATCTTGGAAAGAAATTGAAGATCGGGAGCCAGCGAATATGGACACGCAAAGGACTAAGGGACCTTCGAGGTATCTTAGGACCCAAATGTGGAAAGGAAATGCAGAGTAGCAATCGGGAAAGATCAAAAAAAAGGTCAAGTAAGAATTTTCTATTTTTTTATTTCGTCTACTATCTTCGGCTATAGAAAGCCCAGTCAGCAACTGCGAGGGACAAGTATGGGACCTCCACCATCGGGTGGAAAGGTGCCATACGAGTGACCAGGACACGCATGAAATGAAGATAGATTTTTATTGCACTTCGACATACAATCAAGATGCATCGGGAACTTGGGAACTAGACTAATGAGGCAACTCATTAGGATAAGAATTTACCAAGGAAATCAAGAACAACTTGAGAGAAAGCTATCGGGAGAATGAGAAGATGATGGCAATGCATATGTAATCAACTCTTCAACTTCAACAACAATGCGCGTGGAAGGGCAGGGTAGATAATTAATTCTTTTAATCTACCGGCCTTGCTCTTGTCCATCAAGGACCACATTGATGATGATGAAGTATGTCGTGATGCAAAGCCAAGATGTACAGTCGGGAAAGAAAGATGTCGCAATGGTTCCACAGCAACATCAATGCAAGCATCAAGGAAGAAAGTATCCAGGACCAGCAATTGTCCAGGTATATTGCTTTTATTTTGAAATGGATTCGAAGATGGAAGATGATGCAGCTGCTTATGAAGTGGACAACCATTCGGGAATTTTCTGGAAGAGAAATTTCGACTCCGTCAGCCCTGGACCTCTGTGGAGAGAAAGGGTCTAGGTTAGGAAAGCCAAACTACAAGAACGTCTTATGGCAATGTCAATCAGATGCAATGGCAGCCATGGACGATACAAGAACAGTCCAAGATACACTTGCTGCGTCTAGTGATGGATATATATGATGATGCATGTCGGACTCTGATTGATATGGATATCTAAGAGGATTTTTCATTGCAAGCATGGATGCTATGCCTGCAAGAAGAAGCAGATGAATAAGAAATCATTTAGACGACTCTATTTCAGCTCAAAGTAAATGAAATGGCACAATGAAATCGGGACAGAAAAGGTCACATGTATATTGAACTTTTCTGCTCGTGTCCAATGGATAAGAAGATGCCAGAAGTACTATGCTGATATGGAGGTCGCATATTACTCACCGATTAGAAGAGCTATGCTGATATGGAAATCGCATTGTTCTAAACGCAGACAATTTCTTGGAGAAGTCGATGGATATTCAGCAGATATAAGCTGCACTACGGTTCAGTTGATGAGATGTAGACCTAGCCAAAAGTCCAGAAGAAAGATAGATGTCGAAGATGTCGGGAAAGTCTAGGATCTATTCAAATGATCCGAGACTATACGTTCTAGAAGAGATCGGGAATTCGGGATAACGGAATCTCGGGACTAGATGAAAGGTTCTGAGAAGAGATCGGGAGATGTATGGATGACGGAATCTAGGGACTAAATAGAAAGTCCTGAGAAAGACTCTAGCCACAAGATGAAGAAGAAGAAAGAAAGCCACCCAATGTCGTCATGCGGAGCGCCACCGTTGTTGGGGGCCGGAATGTGCCGCAAAGTACAGCTTATATTATAGTTATGTTTCTAAACATTTGTACATAAATCTCCTAACCTTTCTCTCTGTTTATATCTTGTGTTGGGAAACTTAGATCGGGATCTAGCGATCAGCTCTTTGAGGCGAGCCTTCCACACTCTGAACCACCGGGGTAAAAAGGTCATACACAATCGACGAAATAGCTTTCGTTCGGTACTGTTTGAGGTACTGAATATATGCTATTTCGCCGAATATGGTGCATCGCAAGATTCAAATCTAGGCAACTCGTTAGGCATTTTTGTTCGATAGCAATTTGAGACTTGTTAGAATTTTCTTGAGATTAGGTAACGCTAATTATTAAGTTCTCTTGCAAATAGTATTGATTGATCGAAATTTCAATTTCGCAACGCGTTGGTCGACCAAACCACGCTTAGCTTGCTCACTTTCGTTATTTCGTTAGCCAACGCTACGCGGGAAAACATTTTCGTTATTTCATTTCTCATTTTGTTTTCATCTTAATAGGTTCGTTATATTTTGCTTTTAATTGTTCGGGACTATTTTTTCTCATTTTTCTTTATTCACAAGCTGAAAACTAACTTTTTTGAAAAATACAGCAACAATTGTGAAATAGTTTAGCGGCCGGCCGGCCTTGTCAAACTCTTCTAATTATACCATTGAAGATATTGTTATACTATTCTGTTTTTAATCAATAACTATTATTCTATCTATCTAATCTAAATATATTAAAGTTCTATGGTGTCCTTCCATCCGTCATCGATATTTCGCATTTCTTACACGTTTAGGCTAAAATTTGGCGTGAGGATAGAAACCTGGGCAATAACAGGATTCTGAAAGATTGGTGCGAAAATACTCATTTTAAGAGGAGTTATAGTCATCTGAAGTCCGTATTACCCCGTGCATTCTCTTTGACATCAATAACAATACATGTTAAACTGTTATACAGATTCCGGATTCTGAATATCTTTATATATTCTAAATATTCTAATTTCTAATAGAAGTAAAGTTTAAATATCTTTGCGTCCATAAACAGACATAGCTAAATTAATACTAGAATAACAATATTAGGCTTAGGCCCCCAAACTCTTTTTTGTAGTAAAGGCTGCAAGGTTTTCAGTAGTTTTTAGTTTGTTTGTAGCTTTTGTTAAAGCTTGTAGGTTTTTATTGTTCTATATTATAATTTCCAACCTTCTGACCATATTTTGCACAATCACTCTCTCTGTTTTAAATGGGGCGAACAACTCTGATTAAAACAACTCTAAGTGATTTCCGCGCCGGTGCCTACAACTTGATAAATGTTTCCTACATAAAGTTTTTTTATTTGAAAATATATTAGACTACATTTGGAACATGTTCGCGCGGAAATCACCTAACCTATTCTTTGCAATGGCGCGTTTTTATTTTGCTCTCTCTCTCGCATACTTTATAATGAAACTTTTCAAATAGAGATGTTAGCAAAGGTTCTCTCAGAAACTTTTGAAACGGCGACACAACCATAGGAAGTGGGTCTTCATAGCACAGCACCCATGGAGTGGTGGCGGTGAATCAGAACGAATTTGCAAAAATTCTTTCTTCGGAGGGATTCGAACCATCGATCTCCAACTTATGAAGCGAAGCTTCTAACCACTGGGCCACCACGCCCCTTTTATGTAATTGATAGATAAACTAGTAGAATTATCGAAAAAAGACCAAAAATGAACGCATTTACGGCTAATTGAACTTTTGGTGTTTCTATTTCCACCTTGGATGAGTACTGTAGGATTATTTGGAAGTAATTAGTTAGAAACTGCTTTAAATTAACGAGGTTTCGCATAAAATAATGGAGAAATATTTTTAGTTTTTAAATTTTGGTTCAATTTCAGTGCCTTTAACCGATACCGCGATTTAATTTAAATGATATCATTAAACTGTCAAAGTTTATTTACACAAAGGCAATAAATACAATTGAGTTGTTAAAACAAAATGTTTTAATGGGGTGAATGATTATGAAGAATGCCAGTAATAAAATGATAATAAAGCCAATAACAGAAGAAATGCGATGGAACGCCGGACGAAGGCTGTTTAGGCGTCGATTACTGAAAGTAGTTAAGTTCTAACATTTGGAAAATGTAAGGATAAGGCTCCAAAAACGATCTGATGGCTGTTAATACTTTATTTACCTAATTTCATTCTATTGCTATTGTCGAAAGAATCGTAATTAGCGTTTATTATAAGCTGAAACACTTAATTTTGCGGTGTGACGCCACATCAAACCTAATTTCTTAACAATTAACGTTTTTGTCAGACCACTCATGGGGCCGGGGTTTGAAATTCTTTATCGGACCGGGTTTTTTTAGTATATTGAGGTTAATGTTGTCAAATCTGGTGTAAAACTGGGACATTCTTAGATTTTCGGCCCGCCTGGACGGGCCTTGGAATTTTTTCGCCCAGCCTAGCCCGGGTCTTCCGGGCGAGCTCTGATTATTGTCAGTCCAGAAATGAGAACTTTGCTTTACCTTCAACATGGGTCTTAACTTCTGGCTCCACGTGTTTGAGCTGCGAATGGTCGAAGCTAGCGACATTGTGAAGGGATTTCTCGCGAGCAAGATCTGAATTAGAAAATAAAAGGTTTTATTAACGTTGTGTCAATAGAGTCTCGTTCGAACTATCGTCCTCTAGCTTATAAGGCGAAATTTCTAACTACTGGGCCACCACGCTTGTTGTTATTATTTCACCAACCTTCCTTGGATGGCAGAATAACCTTCTCTTCAGTAGTTGTGTGCTTTAGCTTCTCTGGAGAGAACTGTTCAATGGCAGCAGTGACGTCATGAAGGGCCTCGTAGGTCTTCTCGGCTCGAACATCTAAATTAGGTTTTACTATTGTAAGTTTATAGAGCAAGAGTCCAGTTCCAAGGCTGGCCACCGACCGGTCGCGACCGGTCGGAAATTTCAAAGCGTCATATTTTTCCCTAAACTGGTCAAAACGACCTATACCTATTTTTCCCTGATAGCATTGGTTGGTAGTTGTTCCTATATAGACAATCAGATTATTTCACGAAGGGGAATATACAAATTTTGATCGATTCTCACTGGAGTGTCATTAACTCCGACCGGTCGGTGGCCAGCCTTGTCCAGTTCTCTTTGCATGCAAAATAAGCTAGAGTGAATGTTTCAGGTTGGGACAGGGCCGGCCTTTTCCCATCCACGGGTTGGGATATCCTTTACTCTGCATTTCTCAATTAGTTTGTTAGTTAAGCCCAAACAATTGTTTAAACTTATATAATACAATATTTTTTGCCGAGCAACCTAAACGGCTAAGGTTAGCAACTCGTTAACCTATTCGAATACCTATCTCAGTGTCATTCTTAACAATGTTCAATGTGAACTGTTCTCCGCTCCATATTAAATGTTTCAACCCTATTAATATTAGCATGTAATAGATTCAAGCAGTAAGTCTTGTCTTTGCCCACATCCAAACTTCCCCTTCAGTTTCCCAGTTTCAACTCCAACACAACTATTTGCTATTCCCCAATCGGCTTATACTTTTCCATTGCACCCCCTCGCAAATGTAAATTTGTTTTCAAAATAGAATTTTCCAGAAAACCCCTCGAAAAACAATGGTGATTCAGCTCCACACACAGTGCACCTGACTTTCTGCTGCATTGTTTATATTTTGAAATAAATATGATTATAAAACAGAATAGATAACGAAAGTCTGATAAGAAAACGGAACGCGGGGTGGTAAAACTGAAGGAGGAAACGCCCAATCAGTCGGCGCAGTTAAGGAAAACATTATTTTGAAAAAGATAATCTTAGGCTGTATTAGTGTTATTAAGGTGATAGTATTGATTGAAACAGGTCTTAATAATCAGCATTAGTTGAAATAGAGATAGGCAACTGGGCCGGGCAAAGTGAGCGCTTAAATCAGTTGAGATGGGCTGGGCTGGGCTAGGCTGGGTCTGCGCTACGTTCGGCTAAGCTGGGATGCACTAGGCTGGTAATTCATTCAAAGACTGGAGTTTAGGCTGGACTCGTCTCAGCTTTGTATATACTTGGGCTGGGCGGGGCTTGATTGGATCCAGCCCAAAATGCCCATCTCGAGTTGAAAGTATAGCCCCGATCGCAAACCGTCAGCATTAGGATACGAACGATAAAACAGTTGCGGTCACTTTTGTGAAAATAGTATTCATCTCGTTTAAATATTTGAAAAGACCAACTTCTCCTTCGTCAAAACTAACCATCGGGAGAAGGGAGCACACACTTCTCTTCAGTTGTGGTTGGCTTCAGCATAGCAGCGGCGAAGTTCTCAATGCCGGAGAGCATCTCGACGTGTTGGCGTTCGGCTACGACATCTAAAGGATTCGTATTCTGTTATTATTATTGCCTTGATATTTATTACCGGTCACCTTATTAGCCAAATCATGTAAACTCAAGAAACATTTACCCTAATTGTACAGTCGATAACAAACAAAAGAGCGCAGAGCGCGGTGGCAAACGTAGGCTTCCGCCTACGTTTGCCACTAGCGAGCGACTTTACAAACCTTACATAACACCGCTCACTGCAGTCTTCTTTTTGTTATGGACTATACTTTATTTAAAGATATTCTCTACTATTTTACTTGTTCATTTGTTCTAATATGTAATATGTTATGTTAATATATATGTATAACATATATTGTATGTATATACATATATATTGTTCTACTAACCTTCCTTGGTTGGCAAAACGTTCTTCTCGTGTACTTCGACCTTCTTCAGATCAACCTTTCCACACACTCCTTCAGCGATGTTGGTTGGGATCTTGGGGAGTTCAGCAAGAGTTGGGGAGGACATAATCTAGAAATAGAAGATTATTGAAATACTTACTGAGGTAAAGAACGGTAAATAAATAACAACAATAACTATAACTATTCAACATAAAATCTATTTAACAAGGCAACAGAACAGGTACAGCGAACGTAAGCAAAGTCACATGAAGTAAATGTTTTTTAACAGTTACTATCTAAAACAAATAATTAATCGAAGCTCTCGCTTACTGGGCCTCACGCAATCAAAATAATATTACAATTCAAATAATTAACAGTAGTAATAATCAAAAGTAAGACGCTTAAATGAAACAAAATATTAAAGATATTAAATGTTTCTAGCATTGCCCAATAGGGTGCCACCGTTCAGCGCAGCTGCTACTGTCTGAATCAACAAGAAAGACAGGACAAAAACGGGGGTTTTATAGTCGGAAGACCACCAGATTAGTCACCCCAAATACGATAGTTACTGAATCATTTGAAAACCGGACTGACGGTCCCCCTCCAGTCTTAAATGGGAACTGAACACGACAGGCAGACACCTCAATGTCAGTCTTGGACTGCAGATGAGAAGTCAAATATTAACTCTGAACTTACAGAATGGGTTTTTTTTTCCTAAAAATCGAAATTAGCGCTAGCGAATTACAATGAAATGACTGCATCATAATATGTTTGGATTACGAGAAGTGAAATGATATTTGAAAACAATGATTTATACGGGGTTCTCAAAGTTGCCGGGCCCGGACGGGGCCGACCATATTATTGAAAATTCAATATAGTTTCGAAAAGCAATATTGGATGGTACACCATCGGTCCACCGGCCCGGGCCGAGAATATTTGAAATTTCGGGGCTAGCCCGGTCCGTTTGAGAACACCGGTTTTATATTAAAGCCATTACATCTTACTTAATGAATAGTATAAAAGCAAATGTTCCATGAGCTATTGTCAACGACTCTCAAGTTTAGAAGTTAGTATTTTCCCTTTTCAAATGAAAGAATTATTCAAAAATTTATGTAAACAATCAAGTATAAATTACATTTCAGTTCGGTATCGCAACCTTTCTCCGCATTGTGGTCTGCATCAAAAGCTATGTTTTTTTTCAGCGCTTTAATATTTACAGAGAGACGAAGATCCTGGGAACAACTGGGTGAACTCGGGGTACTTCCAACAAAATTACATTCATAATTAGTTAATCTCTTGTAAACAGAATAGAAACACTTACATTGCCGATAGCCTTTTCAGGCTCTATAAGAATTGATAGATTACTCAACTTGAAGCATGCGCCATTGAAGAATCGACAACTGGGGATGATCATATCGAGTTAGCTAGTATTTCAATGCAATGAGAAGAAGAACTCTTTATGTAAAAGATTTTAAGAATATCACTACTAGACCACTGTATTTCTAGTTATTATAACCAATAGCAAGGTGTTTTGGGGGTCCCCCTGAGATGGCCCTGTGATGGCATTGAACTGGCCGATGCGAGGTTGAGTCATAGAGCGGCGAGAGTACATAGATAAAAAGAGGTGGCAGACATTTCGAAGATGACATTTAGGCGATATGGGCCCTGTCCGGTGTCGCCAGTGAGTCAGACCACCGACCATTAATGCCAGAACGCATTTCATAATCTCGGAATAAACAGCAAATACGTTGTTTGTGCAGGAATTGTATCGATTATCGATTTTGCATATACAAATATAATGTTATTAAAATGTTATAGTGGAAGTTTAGTAGGAAGAGGAAGATATGTAGTAAAAAGCAGAGCCAGAAAAGGTCGGCCCTTTTCTCAAATTTTCGGCAACAGCCCTGGCCGGCCCCGGATATTGTTCACAAAAGTTATTTTCAGTGCTATTTTTCGGCATTAACAATAAAGAGTACAATAATCTTTACCTATTTATGTTTATGAATACTATTTATCAAAATAGTCATCTAAATCCGTCGATTTTTTCAAAATAATTTTCCCTGCGCTATATAAAGTCTAAGGGTATAGTATCATATAGAGGAAGATATAGTAAAGTTTGTGGCAGGAGTAAAAATATGTTTATACTAGTGGGGGCCAGGGGATTGAATAGCGTACAAATCGCCTGAAACTGAATGTTTCAGCCTGCAAGATAAGAGCCATTATCTGAAGAACTTAATTTGGAATACAAATACAAGAACATTGTATATTATAGAGAAAGTTTACATAGAAATATAACTACAGAGTATGCTTGTTGGAAAATTATATTGTTAAGGAAAACATATTACATGTAGTAAGTATATAGTGGAAGTATTATAGAGGCCCAAAACTGTGAACAGGGAGGAATTGCCCTAAACTGAATGTTTCACTTCTTATAAGAAGGCCAGTATGTGAATTACTTTATTTATTTTTTTTGATCCTTTTCATTTTCCCAGTTAAAATAATATGCTTAACGTTTTACAAACTATTAAATCAGTTCACGTTATTGTTAGTTCCCACAAAATATTTTTCGAAGTATCCAGCGAGCAAGGAGATTATGCGCACCAGATACAACTATTCGCAAACAAGTGTAAAACTAAGCGAACAAGAGGGGGCCGCAAATTTCAAATATAAACGAATTCCTCGAAAGTGAATGTTTCACCTTTTATTAGAAGACCAGAAAGTGAACTGATTTTAGTGAATATTCGGTTAGCTTTGGTTAGAACACAATATTTTGTGAAGTATTCTGCTATAGTCGACGGACGGATAGGCTTGCAGAGGTGTAAATTGTAATAAATTGAACCTATACGAATTAGCACTCCAGCGCAACATTCTCAGTCCTTTATCTGCAAACAGTTAATCCATAAACTATAGTATAGCAATTAAGAACACAGCACCATTTCTAAACACAAAAAGATAAATGTGAAATAAGCAAACATCTTCTGTAAGCCCATACTTATATAGAGAAAACCCATAACAACCACTCATCCCCATTGTTACTCGACTTAGGTGCAGCAATCTGGTACCAAATAGAAGGTGAATGGTACTTGTGAACTACTCGACCAACAAGAATACACAGAATAACAATGTTTCAGCTATCAAGGACTTAAAGTTATTGAAGGAATGAATACTCAAAAAGAAATACTAAGAATTAAGCTATTATTGGAAAATATAACATATTTGAGGTAAATTTAAGAAGCAATATTGCCGTTCATAAGAGTTACATTCTAAGAGTTGAATTAGTTTCTAGAAAATTGTTTAAATAAACACTGAAAAGGATTTGATTCACAATATTTGGTACTCTTCTTTAGATTTTGTTCTTTGTGATTTAATTAGTGGTTTCGGAAAATTATAAATATTCTATTCTATTCTGTTCTACTCTGGTCATACGAAAATTGTAGAAAAATCAGCTGTACAGTTGAACAAGAGACCCATGAACTGGCATTTTAACATCTGAAACATTTCCGATTCGCAAAACAATGGGCTTCCTTTTTAGCGGAAGCAGAAACAACGTCACCGCGCTTCTTGTGTCGCGAAAGCGTCCGGAAACCCACCAGAATGTACGAAATTAGAATGTTTAAAGCGGGGGGGGGGGGTTTGCTTAGTCGTGGGTGAATCGTGTTTAACCAAAGACCAAATAAGGCTAAGCGAAAAGAACAAAGACAGTTTGAAAAAGGGATTTTTGGGTAAATAACGATTGGCTGAGAAACATGTTCCGTTGTTTAAATGGGTCAGTTTTTAGGAATCATGACTTCTTATGGATTAGAAGGACAAAAATAAGCTCACTTTAGTGAGGCTTCAGAATAGGATATCACGCAATTGTGTACATAAATATTTTCAATAAGATGAAAAGTTCGTTTCAAAACCTAGACTACATTGCGCCGGCTTCATACGAAGAACGGTAGTGTAAATTTTGTCTTCAAAAGTTCTCTCGCCTGAAGAGAGGCAAGGCATTTTGCAGCGAATTTGACGGAAAATTTAGCAACACCGCGCATCGTATGAAACCGACGCAATGTAGTCTGGGTTTTGAAACGGACTATATGATGGTATCAAAAGGCTGAACTTACGGAAAATTTAACTTTTCTCATGAAATATTTAAAGTTTCTTAACTGTGTAGAATTTCACAATGTATCTCAAAAATCTATAGGCAGCCACCACTACGTCTAGATGAATCTGTTATATCTGCTTTAACAAACTATATAAAAGTGAAACTTTCATCTTTCATGTAATTCAACTGTTTCAAAAACAAGACGCAGTTTTAAAATACAATCATATGGTTCCTCCAATACCTAAAGGACTATATTTCTTGCAATTGTCTTAATCTTTGAATATTTAAAAGATATTTCAACATTTGGAGAGAAGATTTTGGAAAGAAACGACGGTTAATTGTAGGTTTTTCATTATGAAGCCTAATTAAAGCCCTTGAAACATTTACTTCAAGAGATAAAAGTGAAATTTCCAGCCGCTTTAAGAGAAAGCTAACTCTGTTAATAAAGAATCAGCTGATTGAAATGCGTATGGAGGTAAGTGCCTAGTCCATTATTGACTGTGGATTTAGTGGCTCTTTGTTTAGACTATAACATATGTGGGAAGTAAACACCAGCGAGAGAAACATAAACAAAGGACAGAAATACAGTATAAATAAAAGAGAATTAGAGAACGGTGACACGCAGAGTCAGGCTGGTTACTATTTGGCTAGTATTGACAGACCGGAAGGGGAAATGGCGAGGATGATTGGGGTCTAGCTAAAAACAATATATGCGTTGTTATGGACATTGCAAAGGAAGCACTAGATTGAGGTACGATTATGATAATTCTGATGACCTGAAACATTTACCTTCGAGGTTTATGGCTTTGCAACATTTTATTAACGTGATGCTACCACAAGCCCACTTGCTTCAGAATCATGAGAGCCT